>PISX010004683.1:0-93303 GCA_004024625.1 Mellivora capensis | reverse complement strand
GTGCAAATACCTTATAATAATATAAAAATCCCAATTCCTTTCTCCCATCATTTATATCATTTGTCATTCATTCATTTGTATATAAGCATATATTTGTATATTACACATATAAGCATATTTGATTGAATACATTGTTGCTCTTATTTGAACAAACTGTTATGTGTTAGATCAGTTAAGAATAAGAAAAATAAGTTTTTATTTTGCCTTCACTTACTTCTCCAGTGTTCTTCTCTTGTTTATATAGATACAAGTTTCTGACATATTTTTTCCCTCTAAATAACCCATTTTAATATTTCTTGCAAGGCAGGTCTACTGGTAAAAAATTCCCTCAATTTTGATTTTCTCTTTCACTTTTGGAGGGTAGCTTTGCAGGGTACAGAATTTACAGGTTGGTAAATTGTTTTCTGTCTATACTTTAAAGATTTCATTCTACTTTCTTCTTGCTTGTGTAATTTCTGAGGAGAGGTTGGGTATAGTTCTTATCTTTGTTCCTCTATAGGCCAGGTATTTTTCTCCCTGGTTTTTTTTTTTTTTAGAACTTTTTCTCTATCTTTGATTTTCTATAGTTTGAAAATAATATTCCTAATTTTTTTTCTTTTATCCTGCTTGCTGTTCTCTGAGCTTGCTGGATCTGTGGTTTGATGTCTGATATTAATTTGAGGGGAAATTCTCAATCATTCTTTTTTCAGTATTTCCTCTATTCCTCTTTTTCTTTTCCTCCTGTTATTGCTAATATGCATATGTTACACCTTGCATAGTTGTCCTATAGTTCTTGGGTACTCTGTCCTGGGTTTTTGTTTGTTTGTTTGTTTGTTTGTTTGTTTTTCTGTTTTCCGATTTTTTTTTTCTGTCTGCTTTTCAATTTTGGAAATTTCTATTTTGATATCCTTAAGCTCAGAGATTATGTCCTAAGCCACATCTGGTCCATTAAAGAAATTCTTCATTTCTGTCATAGTGTCTTTTATCTCTAGCATTTCATTTTAGTTCTTTCTTAGGATTTCATTTCTCTGCTTACATTGCCCATTGGTTCTTGCATGCTTTCTGCTTTGTCCACTGGAACTGTTAGCATCTTAATTATAGTTGTTTTAAATTCCTTGTCTGAGAATTCCAACCTCCCTCCTGTAGCAGAGTCTGATTGTGATGCTAGCTAGCTCTGTCTCTTTAGACTGTGTTTTTTTGCCTTTTGGTATGTCTTGTAATTTTATCTTGATAGCTGGATGTGATTTAGTGGATAAAAAGTACTGCTATACATAGGCCTTTAGCAATGTGATGATGAAGAGGGTGGAGCGGAAGCATTCTATAATTGATTGAGTAAGTTTCTGTCTTTTAGTGAGTCTGTACCTCTGGATGGTAAACTCCACATGTGCTTCTCAGTACTCCCTTCCCCCTTAGATGGGATAAGATGGCTGGAGGAGGTTGGCGTTATTTGTTTTCTTTCCCTAGGTCAGTTAGGCTCAGATAAAACCACAGCAGGCTACCCTCTGGTCAGATAGCTTTTCCTGAGAGCAGACCTTGTTAAGAGGAACAGAATGCTTTGGAGTATTTAAAGATGATTCTTTTCCTCTCCTCTTACAGTAAATAAGAGGATATTTTTCTCTAGTATTTATTGTAAAAACCTGGAGGTTTTCTGGAGGGAAAACTCACAAAAGCATAGGGACCCTGAAGACTGTGTCCTCCTGGACTAACCTCTCAAGCATGTAATGCTAAGCCTCCAGCAATTCGTCCATTGTAGTTCAGGTTGCCCTCCCTTGGCACTGGGTTCCTGTGGGGGTTAGAGATTCTCTGTATTTGTCTGTTGGTCTAATTTTGGAGGCTGTGTTTTGCCCTATGAACTTCCTTCTATTATGGACCTAAGAAGAGTTGTTGATTTTTCAGTTTTGTCTGTCTTTTCCTTGTTTTTATGATGGAGTGGCATATTCCAGCTTTTTATATGCTGGGCCAGAAACTGGAAGTTTTTTACGCATATTTTAATGATCTTTCTTAAAGACCTTTTTTTCTAATTTCAAAAGTATTATTTCTTTAAATATAATTTCAAAAATACTATATTCTCAGTGAGAAAACAGGAAGAAAGTAGAACACAGAATTACTGGAAATCCTCCAAGTAAAGGTGAACACAGTTAATATTTTTAGAACTCTACAGTTTACTCAGATTATACAATATTTGTTATATGCATGTTTACATGCACATAAACAGCTTTACAGAGTCCATCTTGGCCTCAGATATAAGGCCATGGGATCCAGACTTTCAGGAATGTAGAGAGCTGTACTTAGAGCTTTTTATCAGATTGTATAATTATATAATAGTATACTATGCTCATGTAAGATTATTACTTTATTATTTGGTTACAGTCCAGACTAGGTGACCTCCAAGAGCACCTAGCTCTCCTAGAAATGATCAGAGAGGGCTCTATCTTGCCAGAAGCCTGAATTTATGAGTTCGTTCTGATGGCTAACCTCTTTTCTCTCATTGTTAAGGCTCAAGTTTGGATGAGACTAGAAATAACAACTTTCAGTCCACATCTCTGGGAAAATTCATTTTTCCTTAACCTTGGAAATGATTTTGGAAGAGGAGCAAATTGTTTTTTGTAAAAATGTATGCTTGATATTCTCCACAATATTAGATTATTGGCTTAGTTACTGTAATAATTAGAGCCCTAATATGCAGAGTCTTAAACTAGAGAGACCTTTCTTTCTCTCTTAACTTTCCAGGAATAGGGTTCTTCAGTCTTTAGAAGTCTAGAAGGACTGCTCAGATACTTTCAGCTAAGTAATCAAGATGTATTCTCTCTTTTTATGGGTTAATCATCTTACAAAATCATTCCTACACTATCTTTTATGATCTGTATATTGTTCATCATCAAGAAATATTCTTGTGGTGCCATGTTATTATTATTGCATTGTTAGGTATTTTTGATGTTTTCTAACTGTAATTATTAGGATTAGGTAAAGTCACCATATTGTCAATTCTGGGTGGAAGTCTGGGGGAGGGGGTGCTGAGGAATGAGTTAAAAATAGTGTGAGTATAAGCCTTGGTTTCCCCAAGACAGTGCTGGTTTAGGCTTCTTTTTCCAGTGTAATTATGCATAGCATCTTTTCCATTCTCAATAGTGTCCCAGTTTGGAAGACAGGGTACAACGTCATACTAAAATGCACCTGGGAGAATAATAAAATCACCTAATATCTGCATAACATTTCTCAGTTTGTTGGATGGAAGATCCAAAAACACAAGTTTTTAAAATATTTTATTTATTTATTTAACAGAGAGAGAGAGATAGCACAAGTAGGCAGAGAGGCAGGCAGAGAGAGAGAGGGGGAAGCAGGCTCCCCGCTGAGCAGAGAGCCCGATGCAGGGCTCAGTCCCAGGACCCTGAGATCATTATCTGAGCTGAAGGCAGAGGCTTAATCCACTGAGCCACCCAGGTGCCCCCCAAAATACAAATTTTTTTTATTCTTTGGCTAGTATAGCAGATGAGGAGTTCAGGCTCTGCAAGCAGAAGAACCTGGGTTTGAACCGAAACTCAGAGGATCTTGGTGAATTGCTTAACTTTTTTAGCCTTAATTTCTTTATTTGTACAAAGTGAAGAAGAAAAACAGTACCTCTTTCAGCAGTAGTTGTGAGGATCAAGTGAGATAAGCTATTTTTATTGGATCCCTACTGCTGCTGTAACAAAGTATGGTAAACTGGGGTGACTTAAAACAACATAAATTTATTCTTAAAGTTCTGTAAGCTAGCGGTCTGAAATCAAGGTATCAACATGGCCACGATTCCTTTGAAAACTATAGGAAGAATCCTTTCTTGCCTCTTCCTAATTCCAGGTAGTTTGCCAACAATCTTTAATATGCCTTGGCTTGTAAATGCATCACTCCAATTTTTCATCTTCACATGCATTCTCTCTGTGTCCCTTTGCATACTCTTCCCTCTGTGCATGTCTGCGTCTTTGTCCAAGTTCCCATTTTTTAAGGACATCAGTCATATTGGATTAGGGCCCACACTAATGCTTTCATCTTAACTACACCTGCAGAGATCCTACTTTCAAATAAAGTCATATTCTGAGGTACTGAGTCCAGTTACATTCTGAGTCCATAGTGAAATTAGGATTCAACTTATCTTAGAGGGGGACACAATTCAATCCACAATGATATTTTAAAATACTTTGTTAGAGGGTGACTGGTGGCACAATCAGCCAAGTGTCTCATTCTTGGTTTCAGCTCAGAGTGTGATCTCAGGGTCTTGAGACTGAGCCCCCATGGGGCTCCACACTGAGTGCAGAGTTAGCTTGAGATTCTCTCTCCTTCTCCCTCTACCCCTCCCTTTTGCTCTCTCTCTCTATCAATACAAATAAATAGATAAATATTTTTTAAAAACAAAAAACTTTGTTAGGGCAAATTGTATAAAGTGAAGGGAGTTTGGGTTACTATAGTAGAAACTATCATTTGGCTCTAAATAGCTGTTCTCCCTTCTTCTACCATGATAGAGCTTCTGATTTTTGTCTGGATCAGGGCCACCTAGAAAGAGGAATAAAATTCACATCTTCATTTGCAGTTGGTTGTGGCTAAGTTCTGACCAGGAGGATAAAGGTAGAATGCATGTCTACCTTAGAAGGGTACTAATTTACCTCTCTTTTGCACCTTCCTATTGGATGGAGTACAGAGATGTGATGGTTGAAGCTGGAGCTTTATTCTAGAACAACCATTCTGTTGGACTTAGTGAAGAGGGCTGAGTAACCAGACAAGGGGGCCTGAGTCCCTGGCAGATATGTCAGATATGGATTGTTCAGGTAGTGTGAGAAAGAAAAAAAACTTTAGTCTTATTTAAACTCCTGTTATTTAGGGTTTTCTATCATTTATGGACAAATCTAATCCTTATTAAGTAAGACACCTCCTATGGGTACCAAAACTGTGACTCTAATGGTCAAATGGGATTCATCCAATTCAGATGTGTATGATGTGGGTTCCCTCTGTGTGTCACATGTTGGGCTTAATTTTAGATATACTTAGTTGTCTGGGCAGCACTGGCCTCCCATGTCTTGTTTTGGGATCTACATTACTTATCACAGAGAGTTATTGGTCTTTGATTATTAACCTGAGGACTGACCCAGAAAAACTGCAGCTCTGACTCTGACTTGAGGTGACTTTGAGTATCTTCTGCCCTACCACCTGTGTTCTCTGCATATGTGAGACAGAACGCACTTTTATGTCTCTATGGAAGACATATTTTTACTGGGAATACAAATTCAAATTTGATCCTTCGTGTTTGCAGCTTATAATATTTACTTTGTAAGATCAGAACCGTTTCCCAAGCTCCAGAAGCTGGAGGTTAGTGTCTAGTACAGCTTAGTCACTTCATGCCCACGGTCCTGTGAACATGATCTAAAATAGTAGGTGAGCGAGCTATGATATATCCTCAGTAGCACTGGTTTTTTTTTTTTTAAGATTATTTATTTATTTATTTGATGGAGAGAGAGATCACAGGTAGGCAGAGAGAAGGGGGAGAAGGAGGCTCCCTGCTGAACAGAAAGCCAATGCGGGGCTCGATCCCAGGACCCTGAGATCATGACCTGAGCTGAAGGCAGAGGCTTTAACCAACTGAGCCACCCGGGTGCCCCAGTAGCACTGGTTTTTATCACTCATTAATAAATATTCTCAAGCTCACCTAAGGTGACGGGGTTGAAGAAATGAAATTGAGTGATGTGTACTCTAGTGCTTTTTTTTTTTTTTTTAAGATTTTATCCATTTGACAGACAGAGATCACAAGCAGGCAGAGAGGCAGGCAGAGAGAGAGAGAGGAGGAAGCAGGCTCCCTGCTGAGCAGAAAGCCCGATGCGGGGCTCGATCCCAGGACCCTAGGATCATGACCGGAGCCGAAGGCAGAGGCTTAACCCACTGAGCCACCCAGGCGCCCCTACTCTAGTGCTTTTAGTCAAGGTCATCAGTGGTAGTTACCCTAGAATAAGTAAGAGCTCATTTACCTATTTTGATCTTCCTTTTTCTTTGATTATAATAAAGTTCCACTTGCCCTGTTGAAGCCCTGTTGAAGCCCAGTTGAAATAAACCGGGAGAAAGGATATTGTGGACTCCTTGGGTAGGCTGGCTAGGACGAGCCGAGCCTTGGCAAGATACTGCACTGAACCATATCAGCTCAAGAACTTGTAAAACTGGAGCCGAGTGGGGTGGAACCTGGGCTGTGCATCCTCTCTTCGCTGGAACGTTGCCTTCTTGTGTGTGATGTGTGCCAGAAATAAGAATGGCAAGTGGGGCTGAAATCAAGAAACGGGAGTATAGGGACCAAAAACACCTTTGTGACTAGAGCCGGGATTGCCCACAGTATAGACATGAGGGGCTGGCAAATTTTTCCATGTCTCCTAACCTGACCATCTTTTTCTTTCTGGTCTTTGGTAATTTTGTTTATTCCTAAAGTGTGATTCCTATTCCTTTACTTTGTGCCATATATAACTGTGGACTTCTTAGGAATGGGAAGATACTTGAGGGGAAGGATCACATTTATATCTTCTATTGATGATGTTATTAATTACTGATGCTCATTAAACATGTCCTAAATAGAAACCACCTCAAGAGGTATCAGCTAGTAAAAAGCCTTGTTAAGTGAAAATAAGTTTAATGTGGCTGGAAATAAGGGCCATCAGGAGAACATTTCAGTAATGAGATTATGATGCTCATTTGCTGCTAGGGCTTCTGAGACACTGAGAAAGGCCTGGCTCATCTCCATTTATGATGCAATCAGAATATTTAAAAATAATACTGATATTGATATTCAGTGTGAATATTGAATCGATGTTGAAATTACAGAAAATAGTGACATACGGTTGTCACACAGTTTTAAATGTTTTCATTTAACAAATTAATGCTTTGATTTTAATCCCCCAATACAGTATAATACCATTCTGCTGTTCATATGGTAATTATAGGATATATTAAAATATATTTATCCATAACATGTAACAGTGGGGTGGTGTTTTAATGGGACATGAGTTTGAAATTGTTTGAGTGACATGATTTAATCTCTTTAGTGTATCTCTATAACTGTATGTGTAACTTTAATTTGAGTTAAGGTTTAAATCTGAGTTTCTTCAAGCATTGAAGACTCAAGCCAAATGACCCTGTCAACTTGGGACAGGTACTGTCTGTCTTGCAAATGTTTATTAGAGGGGTGCCTGGGTGACTCAGCCAGTTGAGCAACTGACTCTTGATTTCTGCTCCGGTCATGATCTCAGGGTCATGGGATGAAGCCCAGTATTGGACCTCATGCTCATTGTGGAATCTGATTGTCCCTCTCCCTCGGCCCTTACCCCTGTTCATGCTCTCTCTCTTTCTCTCTCTCTCAGATATCTACAGTCTTAAAATAGAAATGTTTATTAGAAATATTTTTAAAAGATGCCAAGAATATCCAAAATACTGAAAGTTGAAGGTACATATTATCTACTCATGTTTCAAGAGGTTTGTCCACTTATCCTATATAAGGATGGGATAGAACGTACCAGAATGCACTGCATAGCCCCACTTTGGTTACATAGCTGGAAGCTCACAAGTACTGACTAGCCAAAGAGTTATACTGGATATACTCTTTTTTCTCATTATTTGATTATTATTAGTTATAAGTAAATTTTTTGTGTACAGCCTACTATAGGTTGTGAGAACAAAGTATGTTAACGCTGTACTTTGGAGCCAACCTTCATTTAAAGAAGAAAAACTTGATTAGGTAGTATAAGTGATATACCAAATGAGTGAAGCAGATATATTTGCTAAAGCAATTCAGAGGATTGAGTGCTCACAAAGGGGTTGTTGGTGAGGGACATTTGATGGAAGACCAGAAACTGAGAAAGTTTAGCCTAGCAAAGATTTAAATTTAAAATATCAACCTAGGGGTGCCTGGGTGGCTCAGTCATTAAGCGGCTGCCTTCGGCTCAGGTCATGACCCCAGGGTTCCAGGATCGAGCCCACATCAGGCTCCCTGCTCTGCGGGAAGCCTGCTCCTCCCTTTCCCACTCGCCCCTGCTTGTGTTCCCTCTCTAGCTGTATCTCTCTCTGTCAAATAAATAAATAAAATCTTAAAATATCAACCTAAATCCTAATGTTAGATCGAAAAAATGAACTACATACGTGTAAGGTGAGGACATGTGGGTTGTCTGAAACTAATTTCAAAAGAAGTTAGCTTGTGATTAACAATAAATTGAAAATGATTTGACAGTGTCTCGAAAAAATCTATTGCAGTCTTGGGGAGCACTACTTGAAATATTTACACACAACAAGGAAAGTAGTTCTTCAGACCATCTATGGTGGTTATGTCACCTATTTTTTTCAGCTACAGAAGCCACAATTTGGAAAATTTACAGATAAATGACAACATTATCAGGAGGGAGGAATCAGAATGATGGAAGGTTTCATGAAGCTTAAATACTTGGAGAATCTATGTTTCAGGGGATTAAGGGTTTACTCAATATAGGAAATGGCTTTAGGGGCCCCTGGTTGCCCAGTTAGTTAAGCCTCTGCCTTTGGCTCAGGTCATGATCTCAGGGTCCTGGGATAGAGCCCAGCTTCAGTCTCCCTGCTCAGTGGGGAGTCTGCTGCCGCCTCTTCTTTTGCCCCTCCCCCTGGCTTGTGTTCCCTCTCTTCCTCTGAAATAAATACAATCTTAAAAAAAAAAAAGAAAAGAGTTGAAAAAAGAAATAGCTTTAGAATCCCATTACCTGAAAGTATATTGGATAACTTGTGTGGTAATTTCTACTGGAAATACTTAAATGTAGGCATGACCAAGGGGCAGGAGTCTTGTAGGGATGATGAGGGATAGGAAAGGGGCTGGGTGTCCTTTTTTTATAAGTAACAGAAACTGAACTTGTGCTTCCTTAGAAATGGGGAGGGGTAGTGTTCGAAAAATTTATATACTGGATCTAGGACCAGAAAACTTGTCAGGGTTCCAGATAAACCTGAATATTTGCTCTCTCTGTCATGGCCACTTTTTAATCTTTATCTCACAGAATTTTGGCTTCTCTCTGTGGATTTATCCATTTTTCTCTGGCAACTGACCAGCATGGCACTCAATTCTCCAAGGCAAATTCTAGAGGAAGTGAATCTGACAAGCTCAGCTAAATGCTTTCAGCTCTTGAGCACAGCGCTTTGATCCATACCTCCTCTTGGGATGCTGCCAGCAGAGGGAGGCTTGGGTTAGGTTCCAATCTTTCATCCAGTCAATAGCCAGATCATTGGACCAGCTATTGTGGCTTCCCTCTCAAGCACTGGGGAATAAGGGTGAGGAAAGCAGTTTGAGCTAAAGGTGGGCCTGGGGCAGTAGCCTGAACCATGACCAGTGTATATAGAAACACTAAGTAATTTTAAGTTTCTTTTGGAATTATTAACTCCCTAATTCCATCACCCTATGTAGGACTTGAGTTGGTCCTTAATCATTGAAAGTAAGATGAGGGGAGGTTATGGCAATTTTTAATATGGGCAATAAAACAGAAATATGTATTGTAGAGTTAAATAAAATAAGAAAGAGAAAATGTTGTTTAGAAATAGATGAGGTTGATTCCACATAGTTTTATTATTATTTCTCATTACTTTTTGGTTTGTAATATTGTCTTTACATACTTTCCTCCTGTTAACTGTGGAGGTACTGTGGTGTATTACTAGACAGAGAGTAGAAAAGGTGCTCACTTTGCAAAGATGCAAAATATTTTTTAGATATAAAGCACTGAGAGTGTTTCATGAAATTAAAAATAGTATGTTATGATAAGCGGTTTCCTTCTTGGTGGCTGATTTCTCTATATTGAAAGCTATGTGGGAAAATGAAGTGAAAACAAGAATAAAGAAAGCATTTTTACTTGATTCTTCCCCCCCCTTTTAAAAAAGACATTTGTTTTTAATTTTAGTTCATTTCACTTTCATTTTCCCTTCCCCAGCTGTGTTCTCTTCTCACAGCTTTTTGAACTTATGTCGTTCAAGATTCTACACGTAGGATGTTTTCTAGAAAAATGTCAGTGTGAACAAAGTGGTCTCTTGCCACACAGCCAATGAGGAATTCAGCCTTATTATAAAAAGTAGTTTTAAAATAGTATGGGCAAGAATGATAAGAATCCATGTGTATTTGTTCTAAATACTACTACCTTCTTCAACCTCATGTCCAAAATGACCTGCATTTCCCTAAGGACTAATGAGCAAAGCAGAGAGCAGCCACATTCTCATGCCCTAGCTTTGCTGGGACCTGACCCAGATGTGGTGGGAAGCACAGGGCAGTGAAGCCCTTATTGAGTATTTGCCTACATGACGTTGGCCTGACCTCAAATGTCCTTGCTACAAAAGGCAGAAAAAAATGTCAATTAAATAATATAAAACATATTTCCTTTAAAAATGTAAATTATCTAAAAGGAGGAAATCATGGACTTAAAAATAGTATCAACAACTAGAGTCAATAAGCCGCAAGAAGACATCTTGTGTGTGTTTGTATGTATGTGCATGTGTTTTAAAATTTAATGATAAAAATCTGATAACTTTCTGGTGTGAAGTATATCCTATGTAAAAGCCTGTAGAATTTCCCCTTGGGTAACTGGGAAAAAAATAAGAGTAAACTAATAAGCTTAATACATACCTCCCAAGTCCTCCACCCCCACCCACAAACACTCCAAACTCAATGTTCCATGTTGGAGTGGGTGAAACTAGCTCATGTACAAGTTTCTTTTAACTTAAATAGCCAGTGATAGCAGGGCACCATAACTCCACCGATTCAGCAAAAGGAAAAAAAAAGCACAACGATTTTTTTTTTATTTGTACATTTTTGGAAAAATTTTCTGTTTTAAGTACCATGTGACTATACATACTTGTTTTATATGTCTATTTTGTTATTTACTCCCCAAATATTACTGGGGACAGGTAAATTATAAAATCATGTAAAAAATGAAATGGAAACCATAACGGACTCTGAAGTCATTATTATTCCACAATCCTGATAGATTCTCTTTTGGCTCAGGTTTTCTTTGGTCACTTTTCTGGTATGCTCCTGAAATCCTTTTGTGTGTGATATGTCAGCTGATAAGATTCGAAGACTGCAATTTAACTCCTTTCAGTGATTATAAAAATATTCATAGTCAGGGGCACCTGGGTGGCTCAGTTGGTTAAGCAACTGCCTTTCGGTGCAGGTCATGATCCTGGAGTCCCAGGGTCTAGTCCCACATCCGGCTCCCTGCTCCATGGGGAGTCTGCTTCTGCCTCTGACCTCTCCCCTAGCATGTTCTCTCTCCCTCATTCTTTTTCTCTCTCTCAAATAAATAAATAAAATCTTTAAAAAAAATTCACAGTCAGATAAATGTAGTCCTTTGTAGTTAAGTGATTCATAATTCATTTTGCAAGATCCAATGATCTGGTCCTTTAAGAAGTAGGAGGATCAGGTCCTGGGATCAATACTGTGGGGAGCTCAGACTTTCTAGGCGGTCAATTCGGCTATACCAGAGGGTGGTGCAAATATTTAAAAACTTTTCTCATCATGTCACCAGCCAGCCCAAATAAGGTCTATGTCAGATAAAAATCTGTTAATTCCCTTTTTTCCTTGCTTCCCTTCTTTTTTTCCTTCTTCTTCTTCTTCCTCCTCCTCCTCCTCTTCTTCTTCTTTTAGCCTCTTCTCAATGAATTTCATCCATCTTTTCCTTCCTCTTCTTTTCCCAAAGACGAGATTCCATTCTGGAGAGTGGAATTCCATTCTGTGTTGAGTCTACTATTTCTCAGTAGGAGAACTTAGGTCCCTCTCACTGAACACAGTGAAATAAGAAAAAGGCTAACTCGTTTTATCATTTCTAGGGGCACCTGGGTGGCTCAGTGGGTTAAAGCCTCTGCCTTCAGCTCAGGTCATGATCCCAGAATCCTGGGATCAAGCCCCGCATCGGGCTCTCTGCTCCACAGGGAGCCTGCTTCCTTCTCTCTCTCTCTCTGCCTGCCTCTCTGCCTACTTGGGATCTCTGTCTGTGAAATAAATAAATAAGAATCTTTAAAAAAAAAAGTTGAGTTGCTGGGGATGGTTGGTGCTGGTACCTTGTTTGTCTTGAAGTTGCATTGGCATAGCAAGGACACAACTTTATTTTTGTTTCTTTTTTCTCCCCTTAACATTTATTCAGTGGAAAATGTTCCCCTGTTGCCAAATGACATTTCCAACAGCTCCCGTAACAATTAGGTAATAGACCTTTAAGAGTCTTGGTTTAGTCATTAAAGCTTGCCATGAAAGTGGTGGGCATCTTTGGACTGGGAGGCAGTGGGAGCGCTGGTGGGCTTTTCCTCTCTTTCCTTGACCTCTCTGCCCTCTTTATTTTGCTGCACCCAGATGTTGACAACTCTGCACTTAAGAGTCTGGGAAAGGCCTCTTTCAAGCTCATACATGACTGGTGTCATTGCAAGCAAGCTTCTGCTCTCTGGACTTAAAGAGTTCATCAGTTCAACTTCTGGTCATTTTACCTCAAAGTTGTTTAATCCCTCCTAAGCTCCTGGCAATCTGGTGGTCCACTTTTGAAGTGTATGCTTTATGAGTTTTTGAAAAAGACATATATCCTATAACCATCTTGCCAATTAGGATATAGAATATTTTTATCACGCCAATGAATTCCCTTGTGCACCTTTATAGTCAGTCTCCCTTCAGCCCTAAGTCAAGCAGGCATTAGTTTGCTTTCTGTCACTGTAGATGAAATTTTCCTGTTATAAAATTTCATGCAAATGAAGCCATATAGTATGTGATTAGTTGTACCTGGCTTCTTAGGATAATTATTTAGAGATACATCCATATCAATAAGTATATTATTCATTCATTCATTTTTATTGTTGAAGAGTATTCCATTCAATCAGAAGGGCACAATTTGTTTATCGATTTGCTTGTATTACTGGGGCTCTTTCCCATTTTCAGCTATTATAAATATCTGTGAACATTCGTAGACAAATCTTTGTATGGATACTTGTTTATTATTAGTGAACACTTGGTAATTTGGGGTAATATGGTAAAGGTATGTTTAGCCTTATAAAATGCTGTAACATTTTACTCTCCCATCAACAATGCATGAGTGATAAGGTGCTCTACATCCTTTCCAATATTTGATATTGACAGCTTTCCAAATATTAGAAAATCTAGTGGGTATAAAGTGATACCTTATTTTGATTTTAATTTATATTTTGTTAATGACTATGATACTGATTATCATATATCTTCTAATATGGAGAACCTTTTAAAATATTTTGCCCAATTACAGTACTCATGACACAAAAGATCCATAATAAAATTAATTAATTAACTACTTAATTAATTAATTTTAAGATTTTATTTTTTTGACAGCAAGAGAGGGAACACAAGCAGGGGGAGTGGGAGATGGAGAAGCAGGGTTCCCACTGATGAGGGAACCAGATACAGGGCTTTATCCCAAGACCTGTGATCATGATATGAGCTAACAGCAGATGCTTAACGACTGAGCCACCCAGGTGCCCCCAAAATGGAGAATTTTATTTTTTTTTAAATGTTTTTCTTATTTATTTATTAGAGAGAGAGAGAGAGCGCATGAGAGGAGAGAGGTCAGCGGGAGAAGCAGACTCCCTGCCGGGAAGGGAGCCCAATGTGGGATTCCATCCCTGGACTCCAATATCATGACCTGAGCTGAAGGCAGTTGCCTAACCAGCTGAGCCACCCAGGCACCCAAAATGCAGAATTTTTAAAAAAGGAATTAAAAGGACTATTTCAATTTAAGTACATAAACTATCCAAGATTATACAAATGTATTAGTTAAGCTAGTAGACCCAGACTTGGCTCATTCAGAAGTTCATTCACTGTCCATATACCTTCGCAAAAATTTATAAAATATCTCATGAAGGGAGCAATTGGGAAATCCATAAGATTTTATGATTTGTCAATAAATGTCAGTAAATATTTGCTAGCCTTATACAAATTAGATACAGAATATAGCTCATAAAGGATTTAAGTTTAAATAATTCCCTCTTATTTATACGTTACTCAGAAAGCTGTCTAAGGAGAGAGCTAAAAACTAATTCTCAAGAATTTAAAAGAGAACTTGTTCATTTTCTTGTTTACCAAATATGATTCCAGGCAACTTGCTCAAGGTGACATTAGTAGTTAGTGGCAGAACAAAAATTAGAAACCCCATGTTCTCATGCTCAGTTTAATTCTCTTTACATTTATATCTGGATAAATTTAAAACACTGATTTTTCTATATCATTTTGTAGAATTTATGTTTTATTCAGTTATTGTTTTGTTATAGTTATTTCTTTCTGTTTATTACTGCAAACTGTAGCTCTGTGATAAAAGTAACAATTGTTCAACATTTATTTCCCTGCATGAGAAACTTCCAGGTAACTTACTAAAAACAATGAACCTTTAAACGAGTATCTATTTTGGGAGACCTACCTATTAGGTAGGAAACAAAGTAGTTTCCTACTTTGTTATTATTTTATAAAGAGTGAAGGGTTGACGGATTCTGAGGTGAATTGCTTAAAAGAGAAGTAATCTGTTTATTAGCTCTGGGTTCCCTAATTGCATTTAGCCCTGACGCAGATGAGCTGTGTATGTTCAGTGTGCAGCTAACTGATGGGCTGGAACACCCCATTGCATGACCCAGGGCGTCAGTCCCATTTTAGTGCTTTGTTAACATCAAGTAGCCAGTGAAAAACAATTCAATAAGTGTCTCTGGTTTCTACACACAGAAGTTCAGATAAATAAGTTACCTGGAGCAAGAATCTATTTAAGCAAGGAAATATAGGAAATAGAGCATTATAATAAGGCTTAGATGTCAAGAACAGGAAACTCCCATAGACATCATTGATTTGGCCATTTTGATTGAATTGTCTATCAAAAAAAATCCCAAAAACAAAAACAAAAACCCAAAACCCTCCTCTGTAGTATTTTTAACAGAAAAAAAGAGGGAAGGAAATAGCCCTTGAGGCACATTTTAATTATTATTCATCTCTAATATGGCGCATTACATTAACAGCCTGTTTGAAGTCTGTACTTTTCTTATTCGTAAGTGCTTGTTTTGTTTTGTATTCTATCTTTTCATTGAATTACAGTGTACAAGGAGAAGTGGACTCTCAAATCGCCAGATAGAATATGTGATAATCAGTTTAATTTGTAGTCAGTGTTCATTATTTCTCCAAGATTCTTTTTTTTTTTTTTAAGGTTGTATTTATTTATTTGAGAGAGAGACACACACAGTGATAGAGGGAGGACTGTGGGAGAGTGGGAGAGGGAGAAACAGGCTTTCCACTGAGCAGGGAGCCCCCAGGGATCATAACCTGAGCTGAAGGCAGATGCTTAATGACTGAGCCACCCAGGCACCCCTCCTCCAAGATTCTAGACTTGAGTAGTTTAATCACAACTCTTAACAACTGATTTGAAATTCAGAGATAAAAACAATATCTAGTTTTGGTATCCTTAGTCAAGAAAATAGTTGTGGGGCAAACTACAGACTAAGATAAATGAGTAAATCCTCAAATATTCTGTTTTATATTAGTTGAAGAAAATTTTCTTCAATGTGCCTGTTTCTCTTTACATTTACTAGAAATTTGGGTTCAAGAAAGGGGAAGTAAGGCTTAATTAACAAGTATTTGATTTCTGGTAGGCACTTTACCTGCTCTTCAATTTAAGTAGATAAATTATCCAGGGTTATCCAATATGTGCTTAGTTAAGCTGGTGTAGGAGACAGAAAAGTTTTCTTGGACTCTGGGGTCCCAGGCTGGCTCTGAAAATTAAAATGCCAAGGACAGGTTAACAGGAGAAAACCATATATGGTTTATTGAATTTTTACATGTACATGGGAGTCTTCACAAATGGTAAAGAAGTAATTAGGAAGATAAGGATTAACTTAACAAGGTTCGTTTGTACAGAATTCTCAGCCCCCAATTATCCATTTCTGGCAATAAGAATGTCTTCCTTCTTCCTGGTATAGGGAGGGTACGTTCCACATGGGAGTTTTATGACCCTTTTCAGGGAAGAAAGGTGAAGTTGTGGGGAGATCCAAGTACCTTCCTGGAACTGCCATTTTCTCAGACTCCTTCAGTTTAAGATATTCAATATGCCAACATGCCATTTTTGGGGTAGTATGTCTTGAACCCCATCACTGGTAAGCCCAGGCTTGGCTAATTCTGAACCCCATGCTCTATCCAATACAATTTTTTGGTCAAATTTTACAAAATACCTTTTGTAATCTACTGACATGAATTATTAAAAACAGACTTACTTATTAACATGTAAACTACTGCAAATTTCATTTTATTTTAGACACCTAGAAAAATAATCTTCAGTTTAAAAAATTTAGTGTTTTTCTTACACATTTCTTTCTTTCTTTTCCACTCACTGCTAAATTAGCAGCCACTGATTGGGTGGCCAATGACTGGGGGTCAAAGTTTCTCTCATCTCTAGAAAGCTTCCTGAAAAATATTCCCCAATAATTGGAAATTTCTAAGGAAACCCTCTCTATTTATTTAGCCATTTTCTCTTCACCTTTCAGGTTCTCTTCACTTCAAATTATTTGATAGTTACTTTTGCCCTAAACTTTGAATTGTAGTTTCTTTGACTTCCATCAGATGTTATTATATTAGCTCAATGCATGTTAAGTTTTTACGGATAGGGAAATGAGCTAGTGTTCACATTTTAAATAATGTAGAAGTCTCATTATTTCCACTTACATTGGATTGCCTTTATTTTTTTTAAAGATTTTATTTATGTATTTGAGAGAGAGCAGAGTGGGGTGAGGGGCAGAAGGGGAAGCAGGCTCTTCATCTAGTAGGGAATCAGATGAGATCCTGATCCCCGGATTCCTGGAACATGACCTGAGCCAAAACCAGATGCTTAATCGACTGAGCCATCCAGACAGCCCCATTTGGTTGCCTCCTTCTTCTTTTTTTTTTTTTTTAAAGATTTTATTTATTTATTTGTCAGAGAGAGAGAGAGAGAGCGCGAGCACAGGCAGAGTGACGGCAGAAGCAGAGGGAGAAGCATGCTCCTGTCGAGCAAGGAGCCCAATGTGGGACTCGATCCCAGGATGCTGGGATCATGACCTGAGCCGAAAGCAGCCGCTTAACCGACTGAGCCACCCAGGCGTCCCTGGGTTGCCTTCTAAATGAGCTTTTATTTTATTTTATTTTTTAATGCTAAATGAACTTTTAAACATGTATATTCTGTTTAGCAAAGGCAAGGCATGGGTTTTCGGCTTGCATTCTCTCTAATGCCTACCCTTCCCTGATTTCTTTCCCTCATCTCTCCTTCCCCAACTCCCTCCCTTCCAGCATCAGCTCTACAGAGGAGTGGTAACAGAGAAAACAAGATCTCTAGCCAACTTGTGTCTTTTGTGTCCTAACCACTACTAGCAGCAGGATTAGTCATCGCTCCCCCAGCTGCCCACCATGCTATTTAAATATCCCTCTTTGGGTATATTTTTTCCTGTGTTTCCTTTTCTGCTTCATAGTCATGACTGTGGAGGAAATGCTCTAGGCAACGCCTCCCACACATGACCACATAAAATATTTATTATATTGTTTTATTGTATATCTCTGTTCTATACAACCTGTACAGCTTTGCATTGTCCAAAGCCTTGTATATCAATTATTTCAAATGAAAGAACAGTCTGATATTTGGAAGAAGATCATATCATCGCTTCAGTTTGAATGATAGAGAGCGTAACCTATCACCGGCCAATGAGAATGTGTGCTTTCTTTTGAAACACTTAGGAGACATAATTTTAGCAGTCTCCTTTGTTTAACATGTCCAGTGACCCGTATTTGACTGGAAATTATTTAAAGCTACTTTAAATCAGTTATGGGCTTTGTTTTCTCTTTCAATTCATATCAGTTCGATATATATTTTCTTGAGTGTTTTCCAGGCACCAAATACTGAATCAATCGTACTGAAAGTGAATATGAAGTGGGCCCAGCTACCATGCACCTCGTAATGTGGCTTAAATTAAACAGAGAATGGCTTTGCAATAAACAGTAGATCCTAATAGCATGCTGTGTGCTGGGACCTAAAAGCTTGCTGTGTGTGCATTTAGGTAAATGGTTTCATCTCTCTGGACCTCATCTCCTCTGTGAAAAGGGAAAGGTTGAATTAAATGCTATTACACATTATCTAACGCTACAAAATCATTTTATCAGAGGGTGTGCTCCTTCTGGGCCTGATTGACCTCAGATCTGTCCTTGGCTTCTCTCCTGCTCTGCTCTGTTCTGTGAGGGTGCAGATAACCCTCCACAGATTGACTTTCCCAGGCTTAATATCAGCAGCATTAAGTCAGTGTGGGGAGACTGAAGGGCACGGAGAGGGAGAGGGGGAAATCAAGACACTCTCTTCCCCCCTCAGCCTAGGATGGCTTCTCTAGCAGCTTTATATCCTCTGTGGCTCCAGCCTCCACTATATCCAGATGGACCATAGTTTCTAGTTTCTATAGGGCTGTTCTGGCCTCTTGGTTCCAGGAATTGCATGTTTTCCCATGGTCCCTCCAGCTACAGGACGATGAGGACTTCCTGCTATTGCCAACGTCCAAGGTTAGTTTACAGTTCCCTGTGCAACCATTAGCCTCTCCATTCTGTTGGACCACCTGTGCTTCCCATTCTTCTGTGAATACTGGAGATGGTTTCTGTCTTCCTAGCTAGACTATGATAGTCCACAGTGTTTCCTTCCTATTTGTTCGGGAGCAGTGAATGGACTTTAAAAATTGAGGAAGAAAAACATAAGCATAGAAACATTAACTGAACTGGCCCAATCTAATTCTTACAGTCGACATTGGCCTCAAAAGAAACGTTTAACATCCCTTCAGGTCAAACATTGAGGGACTTGCAGGATTTCCTTCTTTACTGAAGCAGTCATGTTGAATCTCTTGAAAGTTAAGGTCTGTGTAAATCAAGGTGGGGGAACTCTTTAAGGAAGAACTGCATGGTTCTTAAGTTAAATGACTTTATAATAGCCTTTACATTTATCTAATGCATTACTTTTTCACCAAGAGTATTCATTAAAAATAAAATTATGGTGAAAAATATATTAGCAACTTAAAGTTTGGTCAAAGAGATGTACTGAAGTCTTTACTTTAATTCAAGACCCTGAGATCAAGACCTTAGCTAAGATCAAGAGTCAACTGAACCATCCAGGCACCCCCAGAAATCTTTTTCAAAGACTTGGCTTTGACATTGTTTTCTTCTAACACTTCTCTTATCTCCATTGTCTGCAGGTTGCTGAGATACTTTCTTCATTTCTAGCAGTTGGATCAGGAAAGGACAAGAATATAAACTGAGGTAATTTTACTTTAAGATGGTATATGGTTATGTTTCTCTTATAGAGATATTTTTCCATTTATTTCCCCAAAAGGGAGATTAGATAAAAATTGACTCTGTTTCCTTCCTCTCCGTGATTTTAGATATAGTTGTAAGAAGGGAAGAAATTCAAGAAATTCATGGTTAGATTGACTGACGAGGAAAATAATGTTAATGTTGCTGATACACTGAGAGTCCCAGAGAGAGAACTAGGTGGGCATACTGAGTACAGTCGGTCTCCTAGTTCCTATGGCAGAAGGTTTAAAACACACACCTGATGGCTTAAAGTGACGCAAATTTATTCACTCACAATTCTGGAGGCCCAAAGACTGAAATCATTCACTGGACTGAAATCAAGGTGTCAGCTGGGCCATGCTCCTTCTGGAGGGTCTAGGATGGAGTTTATTCCTTGTCTATTCTGGCTTCTGGGGCTGTGTCGTTCTTTGGCTCCTGGCCACACCACTTCAATCTCTGCCTCTATGGTAGGTCACATTGCTTTCTCCTCCTCTATGGTGAAATTTCCTTCTGCATTCCTCTTACAAGAACACTTGTGATTGCATTTCTGGCCTACCTGGAAAATCCAGCATAATCTCCTCTTGTCAAGATCCTTTTTCCTAATTGCACAGTCCTTTCACCACATAGGGTGTTTTATAAGTTCAAGAATTAGGATTGGGACATATTTGGAGGCCTTTACTCAGCCTAGTTGTAGTGAGGTAAAGTGTGTAGAGAGGCTGATGTAGGCTTTATTTGAAGTCTCTAACACTCTTATCAGATAGTGACTAAATCAGGTATAATGCCTATCTATAGGACAAAGAATTTTTAAGAATTAGAGAATATTAACTACTTCTTAACATCCTGGGTTGCATACTAGATATGGAAAGAATATACCCTTTGGGGTGGTTGAGTAAAAATGCTACTTTATCAAAACTGATAGAGTCAATATTAATATTGTTTTGTAGATGTAGGAAATTCTCTATATAATGTAATGTTTAATCCTGACTGTGAATGATATTTTATTTTATTATTTTTTTTAAACTTCTTTTTTTTTTTTAGATTTTATTTATTTACTTGATAGAGATTACAAGTAGGCAGAGAGGCAGGCAGAGAGAGAGGAGGAAGCAGGTTCCCTGCTGAGCAGAGAGCCTAATGAGGGGGCTCGATCCCAGGACCCTGGTATCATGACCTGAGATGAAGGCAGAGGCTTTAACCCACTGAGCCACCCAGGCACCCCTGAATGATATTTTATAATTCTTTCAATTTTTATAATTCTTTTGAAATTCTGTTTCATCTCCTTCATATACCTATTACAGAGGTATGTTACATTTTTTTAAAGATTTATTTATTTATTTTAGAGAGTACATGAGCAGTGGGGAGGGACAGAGGAAGATGGAGAGAATCCTCAAGTGAACTCCCCACTGAGCCCAGAGCCCTAGATAACGTTTGATCCTAGGACCCTGAGATCATTATCTGAGCTGAAATCAAGAGTCTTATGCTTAACTGAGCCACCCAAGTGCCCCAAGAGTTATGTTAAATTTTAAGTGAATTTTTCCTTTCTTTCTTAATAGTTTATATTCTATATATTTCTTTGCTATATGGTATAATTGTTATATTTGCCTTGCACATTGTAACTTTTATAGATATATAATAATCATTTTATCCCATTTTTTTTTTTGCCACATACATGATTCTTTGATTCTAATTTCTGCCTTTCTGCTCCTCTGACTTTTTTATATCCATTTTGACTGGAGAAACTTTCTGAACCCCTTTATTTCCAACATTTCTTTGTTGATATGTTTATGTGTATGCTCTCTTAAGAAGCAGTGACTTTAATTTCCTTTATGATCCAATCTGATGGTGTTTTCCTTTTAAGTCACTTACATTTACCATAAAAAGTGATGTTTGATCTTATTTTGCCATTTAATTTTTAATTTATGGTTTATACTTATTGTTTTGTTCTTTGCTATACATTATATATCATTAAAGATTTTTTCCTTTTATTTTTTTTCCTACAAGTATTTGTAGAATGTATAGTACATTTGTCTCATTTGTGTTCTACAGTGTTTAGCTTTAATATATGCATAGTTGTAAATACATATATTGTATACACATTTTGTACATATTATATACATGTATAACTTAATACATACACAGGGTAATATACAAAGTATGTAATTTTTATAGCAGTACAATTGATACACAGCATTGAATTAGTTTCCTACATGTATATATACATATATATATAATTTTAAACTAATGACAAAAATATGATTACCACTGATTTTCCTGTGTCATATGAGACTCATAATACTTATTTTTCCTTTTCTCATCATTCCCAACATGCATCAGTTAATTAAGACTTATTTAAATTCTTTGATATTAAGATTTCCTTTTTTATATTGTATATTTTCCTTCCCACGAAATATTTCTGATAGATTAACTGTATAATGTAGCTATTTTAAAAACTACTGATTAAAATCTAATGCTTATTTTAAGGGGTGCATTATACATCACCAATTTTTTAATACCATATCCCCTCTTGAGGGTTTATAATTTTTATGTATTCTTTTCATCAGTTGTAGTATTTTTTCAGATATAATTACCTTCGTCTCCAAGAAAGGTCATTGGAGATTTATAATTTCTGATTCCTTCTCACTTTATTAAAAGTTCGGCTAAGTTAAGATTTTTTCACCATAAATCTTTTCTTTTCAAAATTCAGCAGACCAGTCTTACTCAAATACTGTGATTCTTGGGCCATCTGCCTCAGAATCTATGGAGATAACGTCCAGGAATATGCATTTCAAACAAGCTTTTGAAGTAATTTCACATTTTCAGAACTATTTGCATAGAAATCACTCTTGTCACCACCAAAATTTAGTATTATAAAAAGAAAGTGTAATTTTAACTCCCAACTACTTTTCCTTTTGCATATTGGTTGTAGTTTCTGCCTATAGGACTTTTTAATTATCCTTGAAAACCATAAATTTCAAGGATATTTGTAGCTGTGGACTATACACTACATTGATTTTTGCCTGATTGGCCCTTTCAGTATAGAAACAAATATTTCTTTGGCTTAGCATGTTTTTTTTCTATTTCTTCTTGATTATTACGTTCTTCCTCTTCTTCCTTCCTTATGTGCATATTGGATCTTTTCCATTTGATGAACATGTCTTTTTTTTTTAAATACTTTTTTTCTGAAATCATTATAGGTAACACAGTGTATTGCAAAAATAGCACAGAAATGGGGTGCCTGGGTGTCTCAGTTGGTTGAGCTTCTGCTTTTGGCTCAGGTCATGATCCAAGTGTTCTGGGATCCAGCCCTCTGTCAGGCTCTCTGATCAGCTGGGACCCTGCTTCTCCCTCTCCCTCTGCCTGCCACCTCCCCTGCTTGAGCTCGCTCTCTCTCTGTCAAATAAATAGATAAAATCTTAAAGAAAATAGTGCAGAGAAATGTCCTGTGTACTTCATCCATATGTCCCTGATGTTATTCCTTACATAATTGTATTACAGTATCAAACCAGGAATTTGGTGCAGGATATATGCATAGTTCTGAGCCATTCTGGCACATGCATAGACCACCACTATCAAGATACAGAACGATTCTACCTACACGAAGATCTCCTTCTCTTTATAGTCATGCCCCTGACCCCTTACTATCCCTAGCCCTTGGAAACCACTAAGCAGTTCTCAACAGATATAATTTTGTAATTTGAGGTTGTTATATAAATAGAATCAAATAGTATGGGACTTTTGGAGATTGGTTTATTTCACTTATCGTAATGCCCTTGAAATCCATCTGAATTGTTGTAGGTATTAACAGCTTATTCCCTTTAATTGCTAAGTAGTATTCCCAAGTATAAATGCACCACAGTCTAGCAAGGCTCTTAACTTCTTTATTATCTTCAACCACATTCTCTACTCTTGTAGTTCTCAAAGAATCTCTCAAGTTGACTTTGCAAATTACCCACCCATACACTTTTTCTTTTAAAAGAGTCAAATTTGGGGCGCCTGGGTGGCTCAGTGGGTTAAAGCCTCTGCTTTCGGCTCAGGTCATGATCCCAGGATCCTGGGATCGAGCCCCACATCGGGCTCTGCTCCGCAGAGAGCCTGCTTCTTCCTCTCTCTCCCTGACTGCCTCTCTTGCCTACTTGTAATCTCTGTCTGTCAAATAAATAAATAAAATCTTAAAAAAAAAAGTCATCTTTTTTTTTTTTTAAAGATTTTATTTATTTATTTAACAGAAATCACAAGCAGGCAGAGAGGCAGAGAGACAGAGAGGAGGAAGCAGGCTCCCTGCTGAGCAGACAGCCCGATGCAGGGCTGGATCCCAGGACCCTGAGATCATGACCTGAGCCGAAGGCAGAGGCTTTAACCTACTGAGCCACCCAGGTGCCCCAAAAAAGTCATCTTCTTAAAAAAAAAAAAAGAGTCAAATTTGCTGTTCATTGTTGCTGTTTGCTTACTAAATTTGACATACACATTTTCAGACTTAAAAAATTCAATCTTAATGATTCAGATTTTTCTTTAAAAGGGCTTAGTAAGGGGCGCCTGGGTGGCTCACTCGTTAAGTGTCTGCCTTCAGCTCAGGGTTTTCAGGGTATTCAGATCAAGCCTGGCATCTGTCTCCCTGCTCAGCGGGAAGCCTGCTTCTCCCTCTCCACTCCCCCTGCTTGTGTTCCCTCTCTCACTGAGTCTCTCTCTGTAAAAAAAAAAAAAAAGAATTTAAAAAAATAAAAAGGTTTAGTGATTCTCAAATCTTTGTAATAAAATTGTAATTAATATTAATCTTTTTTTTGAGCTTTTATTTATTTATTTGACAGACAAAGATCACAAGTAGGCAGAGATGGGGGGGGGAAGCAGGCTCCCTGCTGAGCAGAGAGCCCAGTGTGGGGCTCGATCCCAGGACCCTGGGATAATGACCTGAGCTGAAGGCGGAGGCTTTAACCCACTGAGCCACCCAGGTGCCCCTGTAATAAATATTAATATATTGCTGAGAATATAAATTACATTTTTTAAAGTGTCTTTATGTTTCACGTAGTAGAGTGGCTTAAAAACGTAGGTCTGGACTCCTACTGCTCCATACAAATGCAAACTGCCTTGTTAAAGCTGGGGCACCTTTTGGTGATAGCCGGCTGTGAACATATTTACTGCTAGGTGGATTAACAAGGCTGAGGTTCATTAGACAAAAGACAGATGGCTGGTCAGTGAGGTGAGTAAATATAAACACCAGGTGGGCAAGTGATCACCAGCTAGGTTATTTAGGATTCTGCTGTTTTTCTTTTGTTATCTGAAGGTTTGGTAAGCCATCCTTCAGTCTGTACCAGATGGAATTAACTGCATCTATGTCCACCACTGGAATGATTATATTTGAAATAACCAGGATTATGCAGCGTGAATGGGTGTTTGAGAAGATGAGTACTTTGTAGTATTATGAGAAAACATTACATTGGGAAGGAAAGATACACACTTGTGCTAGGATGAGTAGTATGGCACCAGAATAATTTCCTCCCAATTTGTTTTATTGTGGTAAAATACACGTAACATAAAATTTAGCATCTTACCTATTTTTAAGTGTACCGGTCAGTGTGTTAAGTACATTCACATTGTTGTACAGCTATCACCACCATCCATCACCCGAACTCTTTTCCTTTTGCAAAACTGAGATTCTATATCCTTTAAAAAATAACTCCCCAGTTCTCCTTTCCTCCAGCCTCTAGCAACCATCACTGTTTTCTGGCTTTATGAGTTTAACTACCTAAGGTAACTCATATACGTGGAATCATACAATACTTGTCTTTTTGTGACTGGCTTATTTCACCTAGTGTAATGTCCTCAGAATTTATCCATGTTGTAGCATGTGCCAGAATTTCCTTACTTTTTAAGGCTTAGTAATTTCCACTGCAGATATATCCCATATTTTGCTTATCCATTCATCCACTGATGGACATTTGGGTTGCTGTCGGAAAGATGTAGGAGATAGGCCAGAATAAAAGTGCCAAAAAAAAGGGGGGAGGTCAAGGAAAAGGAGGACATCAGCAGGGTCAAATATCGAGAAATGAAGAGAAAAAGTTGTCGAGCTCTGCGCAAATTTCAAATGAACTGTAAGAGTGGAGACCAGGGATTAAGGAAACTGTGGAAATCGAGGAAGGACATGCTAAGAGTCAGTATCCTTGCAAAAGTTTGCATGTGATGAGATCAGTGAGGATAACAAGGTTTAACTTGTTATCCTCACTGGATAACTTAAGATAGTGTCAAGATACCTTAAGCTGGCTGGTGGAGATTTGGGCATGTTTATAGGAATAGTTTCTATTAAGAATAGAAAAAAATAGAAGAGTAAAGAAAAACTTATTAGAGCTGATAATATATAATACAGATGAGAATAAATTTACAGAATTTTCCTGGCAAATGTTAAATTATGTATTATATAATACTATTTTCTCTTTACCAGTTTTCTTCCTACAGGGTAAATCCACCAAAGCTTCCTTCTGATTTGTGATGGAAACTGAGTTACAAATTTGCTGACATTAGAATAAAAACAAAAAAAAATTCCTTGATAGAAATTTTGTTAGAAGAGAACACTGTCTTCTGGAAAAATCCAGGCTCTTAACCCTCTCCGTAATCCTGATAATTCTCTTGGAAAAATATCTGTGGTCTAAAAGTGAAATTTGAGGGGCACCTGGGTGGCTCAGATGGTTAAGTGGTTAAGTGTCATGATCAGGCTCAGGTCATGATTCCGGATCCTGGGATCAATCCTCAATCCCCATACCGGGCTCCCTACTCACGGCAGGGGGGGGGGGTTGGAGTCTGCTTCCTCCTCTACCCTTCCCCCCTGTTTGTGATATATCTCTGTCATATAAATAAATAAAATCTTAAAAAAAATTAGATTGAAATTTGATTTTCATTGAGTTCATATTCCTGCAGATTAAATATGTTTAATATAGTAATATATTTGCTTTGTAAATAGAATCAATGCTTTTTTTTAAAAAAAATTCTATACTATAGGAAGATTTATGTGGAGCATGAAAAATTGAATAGTTTAAAAGTAAATTATCTTTAGTGTTGAAATAGAACATACTAATTTGTCATATATAAGAGGAAGTTCTCCTTCATAATTACATCTTGCTCATACTTAAAGTTTGTTGTGCTTTTAATTATACAGCAACTCATGATGATGACGTAGCCCTCCATGGCTATGAAACATCCATCCAGGTGCCCTAGGAAATGCCCAAATTTGGGATGACTCTTTTCTCTGGCTCAGGTCTGTTTTATTACAATGGAAAAGAAATTCCTGTCCACTGATAGAGACTTTACAAAGGGTTTCAGTCATCCTTTACCTCCAAAATGCAACACTGTGTCCTACTCAGACATTTTACGAACTGCTTCCATCTCCTGTGTGAAGATAGGAGTCACCAGTTATCTAAACAGTCTGGATTCTCATCTCATCAGTGGCTTAGCACACTCTATCTTTTGGGGCAGATTACAAAAAGCGTCTACTTCCTATAGCTGGGTTTCTAAGACCGGGTGACTCTTCTAAAATGGGGAAGTTCTGACCAGTCTCATTACTTAGGATATAAATTGTGGTCCAATGGTGCTGTTTAATCATGATTATCTTACTTCCTTTGGGGTACTCACTAAGACTTTAAGGAGCACATTTTTCTATTAAATTCAAACCTCAGAATGCAAGCAATCATAATGTCTAAACTAAGGAGGGCTTTTCACAGGGGAGGTGCCAGATTATCATAATTTCCTTCCTTGTAATATGCATGGCATATCTTTCATGAGAACACTCAGGTGGCTGTAATAACTTGCTTAAGAAAAGCTATCCACTGTTTGGATCAATGCAATCAATACCATGGATCGATATTGGTTGATTCCATATATAGAAGGACAGATTGCATATGGTGCTGTGGATGATCTTAGAACATAAGGAGATCCCTGACAGATCATTATAATACAGGGAGTCTCTGAGCCAGTGCAGTGAGCATTGAGGGTGTATTTGTATTTGCACGATGAATAGTATTTTTTCCCCCTCTGCTTTAAGTACGGGTGATTATTTCACCACTTATCACATAACCATCTGTCTATTCATTATTCACTTAACATTTATTCATTCGTGCATGCATTCAAACATTTATCAAACGCACTTTAAATACCATGCCCATCCCGGAGGCCACAAAGGGACTAAAAATAATGCTTACCAACAGGAAACAAGACCTGAACAAATGCAAAATCGAGTCTTCTTGGAATTTGGAGCAGGAAAAGAACACATGAGGCTGTGGTCAAGAGGTAGATTCTGATAAACTTCCTACTGAACAGTTAGTCTAAATGAACGTGCTTTTTTAAGATGGTGAGGATCGCACCAGAAATCAAGATTTCTGGGTTTTTAAAAATTTTTTTAAATTTATTCACTTGAGAGAAGGAGAATGAGAGCACAAGCGAGGGGAGAGGCAGATTCTGAGCTGGGAGCCCGACATGGGGCTCAATCCCAGGACCCGGATCATGACCTAAGCCAAAGGCAGACCTTAACTATCTGAGCCACCCAGGTGCCCTAAGGCTTCTGGATTTTAAGTCATAGGTTGAAAACCTTAGAGGAAGAATTTTGCATATATGCAGAGTCATGGTGGTAATTAGAGTATTGGGCCCCATTTTGAAACACTGTAATCTGGTCTGATTCTGAATTTCATTTCTTGAAGGATTTACTTATATCATATCAAGCTGCTCTAGTCCTTTTAATTGCAAACCCACTTAAAACCTGAATACTGGATACTGTGCTCGGCCTAGGTCGTGCCTGCTCTGGAATAACATGAAGGAGAGTGCTTAATTTTCAGTTTTGAACATTGGACACTAGAGGGCAGTGTTTTACTTTTTTTAAGATTCGAGGTGTAGCCGTTCAAAATGCTGAGCTGTAGCTGGAGGGCTTTGTGGGTGTGGAAAATCTTCAGATATTTGCAGTGAAACCCACCATTCCCTGACTGATTTCCAAAGAGCAGAAGAAATGATTCCATGTGACTCATCAGTCCTTAGGCAGAGAATTTGATCAAGCTGTTTGTCTTCATGGTTGAGAAGTTTTCAGGATACTTAAAATTTAAGTGTCTTACTTACAATGCCCCTCACGAAGATTGAAGATTTGATTTTTTTGAGAGAGAGAGAGAGAGAGAGAGAGAAAGAGAGGGCTCGAGCGAGCAGGGGAGGGGCAGAGTGAAAGAGAGAATCTTAACTAAGCTCTGTGCTCAACATGGAGCTCGATCTCATGACCCTGAAATTATGACCTAAGTCAAAATCAAGAACTGACACTTAACCGATTGAGTCACCCAGGTGCCCCAGATTTGCCTTTAAGTACATTTTATATACACTTTGTTCTGGCCTATATTATCACCTTCTGGGGTGGGGCCACTTCTAACATGCTGCATACACAAATGTGTGTATATCACAAAATCTTTTGGCCACAATAGACCCCATTTCACTTTCACCTGGACTTGCTTGTGGACTCTGCCTACTCTAGCCTCTTCTCTGTCCATCTTAGTGCACTTGCCTACTTCCTGTTACCATTTATATTTACAGCTTCTCATTTAGTATATTTTCATGGATGTTTGCATGTGTTCTCTCCGCAATTTTAATGTAAGCCCCTGAGGACAGGGGGTTACATTATCTTTCATACCCTCCAGTGCTCACAATAGGACATAGAAGTGATGTTCAATGGAAATTTCCTGAATGAAATGAAGTGGGAGGTGATACCAGTAGGACATGCACAGAGTTTTTGGTAAATTATCTGAAGGGTGTCTTTGGGAAAAACCCTGTATCTGGGTGTGTAGAACCATGATTTCCATTCCTAGAGAATGAAAATTATTCTTGCCACTCTTTTTTTAAAATTTATTTATTTGTCAGAGAGGGAGAGAGAGAGCGAGTGCAGGCGAGGCAGAGGGAGAAGCAGACTCCCTGCCGAGCAAGGAGCCCGATGCGGGACTCGATCCCAGGATGCCGGGATCATGACCCGAGCCAAAGGCAGCCGCTTAACCAACTGAGCCACCCAGGCGTCCCTTCTTGCCACTCTTTATCACTATTCCAATTTTCCTGTTTGTGTCTCATTTTTATCAGGACCTAAATTAGGGCACTAGTGGGGAAACTAGTCCTGAAACATACTTGTATAATTTCCTGTAAATCACTAGATATGCTGTCCTCTTCTCTAGTTTGTTTGCCCTTACAAATAGGCAAACCAATGATGGGAATTTCTTAGCCAAAATTTCTGGAGAGTTCTCAAGGGAGATATTTCAGGTGACATTGTTTCTTAGAAACCTAAGACTTTCAGAGAGAGTCCATGGGAAGGAAAATGGATATATTTTTCTCTTTCCTGAATTTCTTAACCTCTTACTATTGTCATTAAACACTTATATTTAACTTGATGCTGTACTTTGATATTCTAATACAGCTGTTTGATGGAACTATGGAGAGTACATCGAATGATTTGTGGAGAGAGTGAAAGGGAAGGCAGAGCTAGTTAAATAATTACTATTGAATTTCTCCATGCCAGATCTAAGAGCCTCACCAAGGAAAGAAAGAGAAGAATGGAGGGATATTAAGAGCGCAAAACTGTCGGGATCTAGTGATCAATTAGATATGGAAGATGGAAAGGAGAGAAGAGACTAGGATCACTTCCAGACTCTTGAATGGTTTAAGGAGTCCTTGTGAATACAGGAAATGGAAGAACAACAATTCTGGGGCCATTTGAGAGTCTGGTTTTCTCATGAGCTGTCTGTAAGTCATCCATATCATGTCAGGAGGGTGTAGGAGATCAGAATGTGGACTATGCAGAGAGATTTGGGGCAGAAATATGGAATTGGGACCTATCTGAGCTTGATGGTAGAAATTCCAAGTGGGTTTGAGATGGCTCCATTAAATGACCAATTATGAAACTTTCGGGAAAGTTATTTATAGGGTGAGGAGAGGAAGATAAGCCAGAAAAGCAAAGAGTCCAGGACTGTGGTAAGGGAGAAAATAGATTTAAGAGGAAGGCATGTTCAAAAGAGCTCAGTTAACAGCACGTCTGAGAGGAAAGGGAAGACGTGGAATTATGCAACTAGAAGGCCAGGTTCCAAAGAGCCACAGAACATGGCTTGTAGTGAGCTGAGAATAAACATGCTTTGGGATTCCCCCACAGAGCTGGGTACAGGGTTAAGCATGTAGGATGTACACAATGAATGCTCTACTCATTGAACTGAGTTACCTGATAGTGATCATAAAACACCTTATTTATTCTTAAATAGAGAGGGGGAGGAAGGATATGCTCCCTCAAACTGGGAAATACTTTTCAAACTTCAGAGGATCCTCACTCTTTCTGATTCAGACCTCTACGAACCCTTACAACTCCTTCTTCCAGATGGGACTCATTCCATGTAGTTAGAGATGATATGGAGGGGGAGGTTTTCAACCGTGGACTATTATGGACGTGGGGAAAGAAGAGATGGGAGCCACAGAGACATGGCTATATAAACGGTTAATTGTATATTTGTGTAATTATGTCAATTTTTATACACATGCTTTAGGTCTTTTATAATCAGTGTGTTAGTGGCAAACAAATACGTGGTACTCACTTTCAAAATATTTTAGTGTTTCCTATGTGCCCCATTATACCATAATTCAACACATAGCCCTTTGCCAAGAGGAATGGAATAGGATGCATCCATAGTTGGATTCAGTAAGTAAATATTGAGCACTAATGAAGTACCAATGAGACATTGTGATTCATTTAAAAAAATAAGCCAGCCTCATAAATAAATCACAGACTACTTGACTTGCCTGGAGGACTTGTTCCCTACTTTTATAAGGCTGACTTCTCAACTCTAATAGATGAAACATCATATTCCCAGATAGGCCATTACTGACTACCTAATCTGTAGAATGAAACCCCTCCTCATTATTCTATTTCATAGCATCCAGTCCACAATTTCTAATTGTGTACACACTCACCTGTTTGTTTATTTGATTGATGTTGGTCTTGCTCATGATCATGAACTCCATGAAAGCCAGCATCGAATCTGTTTTGCAACATGCTCAGAAGATAGCAGAGTACGTACCTGAAAAGTAGGAGGCATTTAGTAAATATCTGTGGAGTAGTTGTATATATTTCTTGTTCTGTATGTAAAAATACTTTGTTTTGTAAATCAGTTTAATTCTACTATTAGTATTATTTTTGTCAAATAAATATTATGATGCCAAATCCATTAGCAGCTAGGCTCTTCATGACAACAAATCATTTGTCAAAAGTGATTCATTAAAAAAAAGTGATTCATTAAAAATAAATGATTCGTTAGTAGGATATTGGATTTAGGGGGATGTAAGATTTTCAGGTAAAATATTTGAATTTTTTTTTTTTTTTTAGATTTTATTTATTTATTTGAGAGAGACAGAAAGAGAGTGAGAAAGTAAGATGGTGGGGAAGGGAGAAGCAGGCTCCCCGCTGGGCAGGGAGCTTGCCGTGGGACTTAATCCCAGGACCCTGGGATCATGACCTGAGCCAAAGGCAAACACCTAATGACTGAGCCACCAAAAATGTTTGAATTCATTTAAAGATATAATGTGCCGGCATATTTAAACTTTAGGAAGTGCTGGTATTTCTTAGTTTCCAACAGATGTTTACAGCTGGGGGCTGGTGTGTGTTCTGACTGGGGTGGTGTTAGTTAGAGGGCTGAATGTTCAGTTTTTATTTGTATCACTATAAATACCACCACAATAAACATCATTATAGAAATACCACTACAATGATGCATTTTTGCGTCATCTGCTTTAAAAATAGGATTTCTGGTTCAAAAGTATATGAAGTTTTAATTTTAATAGATAATTTGCTATTTCTTCCTAAAATGTTTGTGGTAATTTAAACACTCAGCTTTGATGTAAATAATATCTATTGCCAGCACTGGGGTTATTATTATTACTATTATTATTATTATTATTATTTTTTAGTTATTGCTAGTCTGAAGGTCATATGCTTTTGGTATATGTGCTGTTACATAATCCAATTATGAACAATACTTTTATTTCTAATAGAAACTCTACTTTACCATCATATTAGTCTTTTAACATACTGCTGAGTTGACTCATTATTGCTTCATTTAAAATTTTGCATCCATATTTATGAGACATTGATCTACACATTTGAAAACTATTTTATCAGAATTTTAAAATTTGGATTGCCATATCTTCATAAAATAATTTGGAGAAACTTTCTATCTTTTTCTGTTGTATAGAATAGTTTAAATAATAAGCAGATTATCTGATTTTAAGACTTTGAAATGCAATTTATTTTAATATAATTGTGTTAATGTGCTAAAAAGAATGTGAAGAGATATGACATTTGTTAGAATTAAATTTTTTTTCCAAATTTCATTCTGCCCTAAAAAAACAAATAGGGCACAATTGAAAAGAGGCATGTTTATTTTCCCTCAGAAAGCACTAAGCCTCAGGTAATTTTCACAAGGCAATTTTGTATGAATCATGAATAAGAATCAACCAAATAAACATGATTACCACCATAATTTTCTTTACAGAAACAAAAATCTTTAAAATGAACCAAAGAAATTAAAGGGAAAGTTTTAGGTTGCTTGAATATGGGGGTACATCCACGCACATTTCATGATAAGCACAGAGTTGTAGAGATTAATACTTCATTTGGGATAAGAGAGAGAGAGTGGCTCCTATTTAGATCAATTCCATTGAGATTGATGAGGTTATTTATTTATGAAATATCTATATCACTCACCATAAAAAATGACCCACTCATACTTGGCTCATTCACTAAAATCATAGCATACATCAGCATAAATGTACACTTTGAATATTTTCCCCTATTCACCCAACTGGATTTCAAAAGCATTTCTTTTGCTTTCTGTTTAATTGAAAATTAATTACCCTACAGGCAATTCCCAGGACTCCCATCCAGAATATGTTGCCTCACTTATCTTTTTCTTTGCCTTGACCAATTAAAACTTCTGGAATCCACTGAGATTTTTAAATGACAAAGTTAATTATTTTTATAACTTAGGAGCAAAGTCTATTCTGGTAACAACTGTTTAACTGTAATTTTAAAATCCTCGCCTATATAGTCACAATCATTCTGTAAGAGTATTGCAGTTCTAATAACAAATGTTTGAATGGATAGTGTCTATCTCTTTAATATCTCACAGCAAAGAATTTTGTAAAGGAAAGACATTAACATAGTCCAAAAGCAATGTAAAGTCTGAGCAATCAGCATAAGGGAAAGTGAGCTAGTCCATGTAGAGTCTTCATAATTGCTCTAAAGCAGTATATCCCAACAGAAAGTGCGCATGTATGCTTTTGAGAAAAATTCATTAATAAGGGATAAAGGAGGACTTTGTGCCCATCAGTTGCTCAGGGAGAAATGATCATGTATCCTCATATATATACTACTTTGTATAGACAAGTGACAAAATTAATTAGGTAGAAGAATTACAGAGACCGACAGAGTTTTTGAACACTATGCACCTATTTTTGAGTTTTTTTGAAACTGGAAATATTGGCAATTAAGTTTTTAATCAGAGAGATAAATGAAAATTTATTTGTTGTAGGTCATGAACACAAAATGAGAAAAAAAAGAGGTGCAGATATGAGAGGCTTAAGGGGAATATGGAAGTGATAGTGAGTTTCAGAGAAAAAAATAGACATTTTATGTAGACACTAGTATACTCATAGAAAAAAATTCTGGAAGAATACATAAGAAGCTTTTAATTGTGGTTTTGGTTTTAGGGAAGAAATCACCTTTCATAGCTTTCTACACTGAATTTTTAAAAAAAAAGGATAGACATTTTAAGAGCAAGATTAAGATTCCAAAGAAAGAGAATATGTAATTATTTTAACATAAAGATTATTAGGTTGCAAGAATTTTTTCTGTCTTCTGAAGGGCATTAAAAATACTGAGATACTTCTAAAAACTTTTTTCCTATTACTATTCATTTTATAATCTTATATTTAATTATTAAACATGTCTGTAGATAAATTTTCTGTCGTTCTTATATTTATTTATTAAATATATATATTTATTAATATATAATATATAAAATATATAATTATTAAAATCTTATATTTAATTATTAAACATGTCTGTAGGTAAATTTTCTGTTGTTCACTATGCTGAGAGTGAACCAGGATGTTGTGAGGTCAACTAAATTTTCTTCATTTTAACTTTAGCATGGAGGTAAACATTCTGAGGGTACTTTTGTGTTACACAGAGGGACTCAGTTTTCATCGTGATTATTATTTCTATTTCTATATTGTTACTTCTGTTTTATTTATATCATATAAACCAAATAGACAGCATTCTGTATTAATGAGTAGCTTTTTTGGCTCTTGAATGTATAAGATGCTTTCGCATCTCTGTAATTCTATTATGATATTTATACAACTGGATGCATATTCAGTAAGAAATTATAGAAACCATATAAACCAACGCCCTTAATTGCACACTATTGAACTTAGCTCCTTTTGAAGGTTTTGTGTTTTGATCAGGACTGTGGAGGTGTTTAAAAAAAGGGGATGTTTAAAAAAAAAACCTCTACAAATAGGGAAAGATTGAAGCTTGCTAATATGGAACCCAGTTCTAGTTGCTTAAAAAAGAAAAGCATGTAGGAAGAGCCTATAATTTTCACTACTATCTTTGGGCTTGGAAAAATGCCCAGGTTAGTGACAAAGGGAACTTTGGGGGAAGACTCTAAATCTACCAGAATGTAAGAGAGAAAATGGAAAATCAGATGGATGGCTTCATTAAAAACACAAGCCATGTAAAATCTTCGAGAGTTAAAGGAATAATAGCAGGATTTCTATTGATTTTTTTCCAAATTGAAATATTACTATGATTTAACAATTTCAGTTATTTTGGAAAGAAGCAGAGATGCAGCTGTGAGCCATTTGCTACAGTCAAAGTCATTATGAATTTGCACTTGGGGCCAGGATTCACATACTCAACTTGACCCAATCTTGAAACCCGATTGTCTTCTCTGATCTTAACCATTTTTCTGAGGTACAATTTCTCTTGCACCTATGCTTTCTTTTCTCAGGTGGTGTTTTATGATGTCTAGGACACAACTTCTCATACTTTAACATACACATAAATTTCCTGAAGATTTTATGAAAACGCAGATTCCGATCCATATGTCTGGGAGTTTGCATTGTAGCAAGTTCCCTTCGATGCGGATGCTATTGGCTCGAAGCCTGTACTTAAGACTAGGAAGGGACTCTAGAACTGTGACATCCGTCTAAATGATTATCATTAGATTGATCTTCCTATCACACGATATTAATAAAAGTCTTCCTTTGCTGGAAAACCTTCAGGGATCTACCAAATCTAGTTTAAACCCCAAATCAAGTCATTCACCAGCTTCCTCATTTTGAAAAAAACTTTCTAACTTTACATTCCACCACTCCTTTCAAGAACTCTGAGTTTTAGTTAAACTAGTCAAATCTCCTTTCTCTGCTGAAGTTCTGTTTCCACCCAAGAGGTGGACCTAGTAGGACTACTGGCTCTTCTCCTCCTGTTTCCCATATCTGCACACCCCGTCCCCCCACCCCTTACACCCCCCCCACCCCTTTCACCCCCTACCCAAGAACAAGGGAGAGAAAAACAGAGGAAACAGTGAGCAAACCCTGAGTTGAGGGATGGGGAAAGGGAGCTGTTTGGAGCTCACGTTGGGTAGTAGATCTGGCCTGGGGCAGGAGGCAGCTCAGCCTGGTTGTAGAAGGCTAAAATAAAAACATTTCCCTTCATTTCCTTTGGGATTTGCAATGCCAGGCCCTGTGCTGCAGCAACTGAAAGCTGGCTCAGGTCTTCCCCCAGCAGGACAAGCAACGGCAGTGTAGATACCTGGTGCTTGTGGACAGCTGACCTCAGAGCTCTCCATACTTTTCCTTCCCCGAGCTTTGGGGCTGGGAAAGTACAGTCTCGTGTTCGAGGCCGTGAGGGATTTAACTGTGCTTTTCTGGTATCATCTTCATTAGGTTTAATTAGCAATGTTCTACTTGCTTTATAAAAAAAAAAGTTGGGAAGTATGCTTTCTTTTTCTGTGTTCTGGAATAATTTAAGCATAATTAGAATCATCTGGTGTTTGAAGGTTTGGTGAAATTCTCTTGTGAAGCCATCTGGGCCTATTGCCTTTTTAAGGGGGTAGGATTTGGATAATTTTTCTTTTTTCTTTTTCCTATGGAAATTAGTCTACTTAAGCCACCTCTATTTAATGGTCTCAGTTTTGATCAATTAAACTTACTGGGAAATTATGATTTCATCTTTGCATTATTTGCTTAGAGTTGTATAAAGTTGTCTCTTCAGTGTTTAATTCCTTTTCTTTTAGTGATTATTTCTTATTATGTATATTTATGCTTTTCCTTAATCTTTTCATCCCTGAAAAAGTTACCAAGTGATTTCTACCCCCAAGAACAAGTATTTTAACTTATTAATTCTAATATCTTGCTAATAATTAATTTCTGCTTTATTTTTACCATTTCCTTTCTTGTGCTTTACAATGTTGGGTGTTTGTTTTTTCCTAGGATTTCAGGTTGAGATTTTTATTCATTTATTTTTATTGTTTCATTTTAATTGATGTTAAGTGTCTAAGGTTATGAATTTCATTTTTTTTTTAAGATTTTATTTATTTATTTGACAGACAGAAATCACAAGTAGGCAGAGAGGCAGGCACAGAGAGAGGGGGAGGCAGGCTCCCTGCCAAGCAGAGAGCCCGATGTGGGGCTCAATCCCAAGACCCTGGGATCATGACCTAAGCCGAAGGCAGAGGCTTTAACCCACTGAGCCACCCAGGTGCCCCTTGGTTATGAATTTCTTGAATCACAGTTTTAATTATATCCCATACATTCTATTTTTAATTATCATTATTTTTAAAAGAAATTCTGAAATTTAATTTAGCATTTTCCTTTTACTAAAGACTTGTTCAGTAGAAAGTTTTGCATTAAACCTTGAAGAGACACTTTAGATATTTTCTTGTTAATTTCTATTAATATCATGTTTTGATCAGAAAATGTTATTTGAATTATTTCTCTATTATGAAAATGAGGATTTCTATATGATATAATATATGCTCAATTTATGTGAATATTCCATATGCCTGTGAGAAGAAGGTATGTAAATTATTATTGGTGGTAAAATTCAATATAGATTCATAAGATCAACTTTATTCGTAATGTAAGAAGTGTTTTATATCCTTCCTTGTTTTTTGTCCACTTGAGTTTCTTGATCTGGGAATGATATATTAAAGTTTTATAATATTATTTTGTTTTTGACTGTTTCTCCTGGTATTTCCTGGAGTTTCTGTTTTATAAATGTGGTTATATTCATGGCTATTTAAGAATATTATCTTTGTTATGAATTATGACATTTATTATTTCAACATCTCTTTCCTTGTTTCATTTAATGCTTTTTGTGATGATTTATAAGATGTCAACTCTGCATTTATGTATATGTGTATGTATTTAAAGTAACAAATGCACATTTTTTTCTTTTTTAATTTTTTTTATACCAGAAAGCAATACTCAAATAATGGAGACATGTGGAAAAGACAGAGAAACCAGCTTGAAGGGGTGGCCAGTGGTGCAATCTTAGACAGTTTGCACATCAAAATAAACAATAATAATCACAGCTTACAGATCACTAAACAACAAATGCACTTTTGATCTACAGATAAAAACTACTCAGCAAAGGCCAGCAACCATTTCAGTTCCTACTCTGTCAGAGATTTATCCTTTACGGTCTTCAGGACCTCGGTTAACAGGTTATTTTCATTATTTCATGTCATCCACAGTATTAGAAAACAAGGCATTATAGCAGTTTAGATGAAATGAACTGCTAGCAGCCAAATCCAGTCCCTTATATTCCATATTCTCCCTTTCTTTTTTTTTTTCTTTCTTTTTTTAAAAAAGATTTTATTTGTTTGACAGAGAGAGAGAGATCACAAGCAGGCAGAGAGAGAGGGGGAAGCAGGCTCCCTGCTGGACAGAGAGCCAGATGCGGGGCTCGATCCCAGGACCCAGAGTTCATGACCTGAGGTGAAGGCAGAGGCTTAACCCCAAATTAAATGGACAGAATATTTAATTTGGTTTAAGCCACCCAGGCACTTCCTTCCTTCCTTCCTTCCTTCCTTCCTTCCTCCCTTCCTTCCTTCCTTCCTCCCTCCCTCCCTCCCTTTCTTTCCTTCTTTTCCTCTTTCCCTCTTCCTTCCTTCCTTTCTTTCTCTCTCTTTCTTTCGTTCTTTTAAAGATGTCATTTATTCATTTGAGAGCGCGCGGGCGCATGCGCGCGCGGTAGGGAGCATGAGCATGGGGAGAGGGAGCAGACTCCCAGTTGAGCAGGGAACCTGCTGCGAGGCTCAATCCCAGGACCTGGAGATCAGACCTGAGCCACCCATGTGCCCCCATACTTTTTCTTCAGATCTTCTACTTTGTTGATGTAAGCTTTCAATGCATCTTCCCTGGAAACCCCTTTCAGCTGATTCCAGGCATCCTGCTGGGTCTGACTTTGAGATCCAGCAGCCCAGGCTGCTCTGTGTTTGTTCTTAGTGGCTGTAGGTGAATGGCATCTCATCATCTGCTGGCTCAGTCTTGAGGTCTCAGCATCCTCAGCAGCTTTGTCAGACTCAGCCAGAGCCAGGCTGGCAGGGTTGCAAGGATTGGGAACCCTGCATTTTTATTATTTATATTTGCCCGATAAAACTTTGTCTGTCTCTTTATTTTTAATGTTCCTTAAACCCCTTAAGGATATTGATAGTATGTAGCATAGAGTTGGGTTTCACTTTGTGAATCAATCTGAAAATCTGTTTAGTAAGTAAAATTAACCTCATTTACATATATATATTTAAAGATTTTATTCATTTATTTGACAGAGATAGAGAGCACAAGCAGGGGGAGCAGAAGGCAGAGGGAGAGGGAGAAGCAGGCTCACCGAGCAGGGAGCCCTACATGGGGCTTGATCCCAGGACCCTGGGCTCATGACCCGAGCTGATCATGACCACCAAGGTGCCCCACCCTCATTTACATATACTGATATGACTCATGACTAATATGTTTGGTCACATCAGTAATCAACTCTGTTATTTTTTTTTTATATTTACTGTATATATTGTTATAGTTACTATGCTTCACCATGTGGTCTGCTTCCTTGCTCTTTTTTTTAGGGATCTGGAATGGACAGAGTATTTAATTTGGTTTAAGAAAATTTGTACTTTTTCTAAAGATTACCTTTATTAGCTCAGTCCCTTTATTCCTTATTTAGGTTTCTACTATTTGATTTGTCAGCTTAAGATGATATCACTATACAGTATTCAGAAAATTTCATTTTTTCATTTCAGAAAGTTTCATTTTTTCCCTTCCTTTCCCTGTTTTTCTTCCCCTTTACTTAGCTATATTTTAAAATTCTGTCAGAATATTTAACAGAATATTTAACAATTCTTTCCTCTTTTGCCCCACCTTTATTATAGTCTTATTTCTGTACTTAAATGTTAAGTGCCTTCAGTGCTCACCAAAGGTTCTTTGGGTAAAGTTTTTCAGTTCATATCCAGCTGGCTGAAGCTCTCCCTCTAGTAGATTCCTTAGGGAAGGCTCAATAGGACTGTGTTCTCTGGATTGTTACATGTTTAAAGTTATTTTCCATCACCTTGATTCCTCATGCAAAGGCAAGGTATTTGAGAGGCTCATTGAGATTTCTGTTTGAGAATGTGTTATTCTATCGGATAAAGAAAGACAATTTCCTCCTTGTGGAGAAGCAAGGTGCTGTATCTTTTGGTTCTGGCTCTCTTTGATTTCTTCGTTTTCCTTAATTTCAACACTTCCTGCTCCCTTTACCACCTAGTCTCCGAGGGATGCACCCATCCAGAGCCCTCCCTTTCCCCCAGAAGTCATACCTTCTCCAGGACTGCTGTGCACTTTTCTGCCCACATCCTTTCAGTTCTCCAGGGCCCAGTGCTCTGATCTAACAGGTCTTATCTTTGTTCCCAACATTTCTCCAGATCACGTGGAACTTTCTTCTCCTGGGAGTGATGTTATATCTTTGTGGGTTCTGTGGTTGCTGTGCCCCACTATCTTCTTGTTTTTGATCTGGCCTATGCCAGATTGGATGCTTATACCCTACTTACATGTAAGTTGAAATCTGTCACAATCTGTCTCCCAGTCATATAGTAGGCATAGTTTATGGATGGTTTTGTCTGCTTCCTTTTTGGATCTGTGAGGTTTTAGAGAAGATGAGCAGAGATTTGAATTTAGGCAGTCACCATCATTCGATGGGAACTACTATAATATTTATGGTAATATAATCATGTTTAAATTTTATTGCTTGCTAACTCAGTGGCTTAATTGTTGCCAGTCTACCAGTGATATATTATGGAGATTAAATACAGAAATTGTTTCATGCATTTGGGTACAATTCTGAGAGACAGAGTGAGGTGAGCACGTATCAAGATAGACAACGTGGTAGAGGTAAATTTTTTCCCTAATAATGCATTAGGCTAGATGAAACTTTTAGGTAAAGAAAATAATAAGCCATGCATTGTATTTTCTTTGATTAAAAAATTACATATACTAAGCTTTCTAATTCTAGCTACTTGGAAGGATGTCATGTAAGGAAAAAAAAAAAAACTTAAAAAATCCATGGAATCTTGCCAATGATTTTGATCAAAGAATGTTGGCAGACTAAACGAAGTAGCTGATAAAGTAAATGTTGCCAAATATTTTCAGTGTTTATAGTAGATGGTTTCTTAAACTTAGTTGTGTAGTTCTGTAAGGACACTAAAATAAGGTAAATCAGAAAAGAGAAATCACTACCACTTTCGGGGATAGGACTGAGAGTGGCTCCCATCTTTCTCTAGAGCAGAGTCTTTATGGTAATGAACGGCATGTAACTGTGCCGTCCAGTGATGGCTACCAGCCACATGTGGTGAATGGACTGAGGAACTCTATTTTTTACTTGCTATTTTAATCACTTCATGTAGCCACTTATGGTTCATGGTTCCTATATTGGACACTGCAGGTGTCCAGAGAGACGTTCATGAGGTCAGGCTTGAAGTTATCTTATCTGGGGGAGAGAGAAAGAACAGAAGAGAAATTTGGGTAGCATGAGGAAGTAAGGATTATCTGTCTGTTATCTATCTATCTGTTTATCTATCTATCTATCATCTATTTATCTATGTATTTATCTATCTATCCATCCATGTGTCTGAGAAAGAGCAAGTGACTACTTCTTCATGAGGAAAAAAAGAGGAAATGTTCTTTTCTACTCATAGGTGAGCTCAAGACTATTTGTAAAGTTTTGAGTCTTTTCAGTTGTTGCCTCTGCTGCTTTGTATCAGATCATGAAATCCACATTTATGTTTAACTCTTTGTACTCTTTCATATTAATAAAATCCATACATAGACTACTACTTGGTGAGTTGAATATTTTGGACCTAAGGAACACATACATACTCACATTAAACACACTCCAAACCCATCCCCCCATACTTGTCCCACTGTTAAGCCAAGAGCTAAATAGAAATTTATTACCCAGACCTGTAGTTTACGGGTTCGTTGGACTGCTTAAGGCCTAGGTTTCTTGGATTCAGGACTCAGGCTGCCCGAGTTTCAATTCTGGATCTCCCGTTTATTACATGTGTGACTCTTGGAGATATATTTAACTTTTGCATTGGTTTTTCCATGGGGCTGTTATGAAGGTTAAATTAACTCATAGTTGTAAAATATATATAATAATGCTATACACTTCTTATTGGACAAGTTAAATTAAAATTTAAGTAAAGATTAGATGTTACCAGTATTAATGACATTTTTCATTTAATTTACTCATTCATCAGAGCTTGTTCAAATATCTGTCACGTGGTAGATACCAGAATCTCCATCAGGTGACTGGCCGGGTTGGTACTGATTTAGTAGGTTTCATATCTGATGGGTTCCACGTTCAGGGTCTCAAGGTGGTAGCACAAGCTCACTATTCTCTACTGCCAGGCAAAGAGAGAGCGGAAGAAAGGTTGAAGTTTTTAGTGAGACGAGTTTGAAATAACTGCAAATAGGAAAAAACATGTTGTCTGATTTTGCCATGAAATACCTTACAGTTTAGCAATTCTGGGACAGATCTGTTTGCAAAATGTGAGTAGGTACCTAGGGTAGGCTGATAGCATACTCAATATTCTGTTGCTAAGGTTCTAAGCCTATTTGTGGTATTCTATTTTTAGAGTGTACAAGAATGAATCAGAGGCCTATGATTAATTATTAATGATTGTGAAATAACACTGTTGGATGAAAGAATGTAGAAAGTTTTAATAACAGCTGCTTTGAGGATTACTTTTAACAAATACATAAAAGGATTTTTGAAGTTATATTTTACCTCCTTGGAACATTGCTTGTTTTGAAGTAATTTTCTCTTTAAATGTCTATGGTATAATCCCATCTTAAAAAGAAAAGACCATGGCAATGAGAGGCTCCAGAAGGATTAATTATAGCTCTTTATTTATTAGCATGCAAACTAAATTTATAAAATTTGTGAATGTCTAACAGCCTGTCATATTGAAAGAAAACTTTTTTTTTTCAGTGTGGGTATCTCTTTTAGTGTCTATAATAATTAATGATATTGATCGGGTGCCTGGTTGGCTCAGTCATTAAACATCAAGCGTCTGCTTTCCACTTGGGTTGTGATCCCGGGGTCCTGGGATTGAGCCCCACATTGGGCTCGCTGCTCAGCGGGGAGCCTGCTTCTCCCTCTCCCACCCTTCCTTCTTGTGTTCTCTCTCTCGCTCTCTCTCTCTGTCATAAATAAATAGAATCTTAAAAAATAATAATAATTAATGATAGTGATCATTTACTAATTCCAGGCTCTGTTCTCAATGGGTTACATAGGTAAGAAAACTCAAGGGTAGAAAAGTTAAATACGTGGTCAAGGTCACACAGGTAGGAAAGATGGTATTGATCCTGAGCCATCTGACTCAAGAGCCTGCACTCTTGGCACTGATTTCTTTTCTAGTTCACATAAGGGACCCACCATACATCACTGAAAAAGGCCATGGGAAGTTTTTTCTTGTATGGATTTCATTCTTCCGTATCCTACTGCAACCATTCGTTTGTTTATCAGACACTGAACACATACTAAGATAGTGATAGGCACGCTTTGCTGAGCATTTATTGGTTAATGGTTTGAATGTATCATCTTATTTAACCCCCGTAGCTACCCCATGACATAGCTTAGAGCCCTTAAATGGGAGTGTGTTGCAGGGAGCACAGAGGCAGGGGTCGAATGCAGATCCTCTGACTCCAGGGCTAGTGCTCTTCTACACATTCCAGGCAGTGGATTATGCTCAGTGCTGTAGAATATGAATGGTGCATAATCACAAGCCCTTCCTTGGAGGAACTTGCAATGCAGTTTTGCCGGTAAGATAGGCATGCAAATAACTATGGGGAGAGTTATGAAGGATGCAGATACTCTCCTCTGAAGCTCATCAGACACAGCAATCACTTTTGACAGAACAGGAAAGACTACATAGAAAAGGTTTCTGAGCTGATTAAATAAGGAAAGTGAAATGTGGAAAGCGAGAGATTTAGGAGATCAAGTTCAGATAGTGACAACTAGCAGTAGGCATTTGTAGTGATTTTGAAACAAGAAAAACAGTTTTGCTATTAATAGGCCTGTTTCCATTTTTAAAACACAGCACAAGGATTTGCTTTCCAAAGTTGATTCACACTCTCCTTCACTTATTTAATAAGTATATATTGAATATCTACTGGGTACAGGACATTGCTGATGCCAGCATGGAAGAGGGCCATTGGTCTAAGAGACAAAGTATTTCCTGCTCTCTTGGAGCTTATGGTTTAGTGGGGGAAAGGCTGACAATAGAAAAAAAAAAAAAGCCAGGCGAGGTGCAATGCGTGTGTAATGGTGATAGTGCTCCCATCGGACTCTAAGCAGGGGGATGGGACTCAGAGGCAGGGGGATGGGACTCAGAGGCAGGGGTATACCAGGCAGGCAGATTTGCTACTTCAAATAGGGTGATGAGAGAAGGTCTCACCAAAGAGAAAGCGCATGATAAGAACCTGAAGGAGGTGAAAAAGTGGATGTAAAGACCACATTTTAGGACATGTCACTTTAAGAACTTCATACCCCAGGACAGGTGCCAGATAGCTTGCTTTTACTTTCCAGGCCTCCCCATCTTTCCTCCTCCCCCAGGATCTACTCTCTATATGCATCTTTGCCCTTCTTTTTTTGTGCAAGGATAGGCTGTGAGGAGGGATCACCAAGCAACTTCCACTTTGGCTTACAGTTAGGTTCAGCTGCTCAGAGGTCTGGCATGAGGTCAGGGTGAGAAGAGAGTGAGGCCCAGATATTTATTCCCTCCATCTGTATCCCAGGGGAGCCCTGAGTAATGTGGGGCTGAAGGGAATCAGCTTTAGACTGTTTTAGGAAGGAAAAATGTGAAGCAATAAAAGATTCAATGATTTGACCATGGTATAACAGGAGTGGTGTAAGTGGGATAAGAATGGAAACTGCAAGTATCTAATTTTTTGCCTGTCGAAGTTAGCCCATGGAGAGGCAGTATTTCTCTTTATAGACCCCTTTAAGCACTGATGACATTTACTGACCCTATAATTGAAAGAATACAGGTGCACATGTGTGCATAGGGACACACACCCCCCCATTGCTTGCAGTTTCCAGGGGCTAACAAATTCTTTGAAGCTCTTTTACAGATTCCTAGATTCCATAAGACCCTTGGCTCCATGGAAATGAGAGAGACCTCCTATCTTTGGGTGATCTGGTACATAGTATCTCTTGGCAGCTAACATTAATTTTGTGGTTTCAGTGAAAAAAGTGAAATAAATATTTTCCACTGTACACTTGGAGACGAAATGAGGTTTTAACAATGAGTTCCATATCCAGTCATGCAAGAAAGTCATGCGCTTTCAAGAAGCATTTTCAAGGGGTTCCTGGGTGGCTCAGTCGTTGAGCATCTGCCTTCGGCTTGGGTCATGATCCCAGGGTCCTGGGATTGAGCCCCACATCAGGTTCCCTGCTTGGCTTCCCTGCTTGGCGGGAAGCCTGTTCGTTACTCCCTCTTCCACTACCCCCGCTTGTGTTCCCTCTCTTGCTGTGTCTCTTTCTGTCAGGTAAACAAAATCTTTTTTTAAAAAAGCATTTTCAAAATTAATGCTCTATTAAGATTATATCTTTATTAGGAGCTATAATCTTTTATTCAAAGATACAGTGTGTCTCTAAATAAAATAGTCCACGTGGATGTATAATGGCACATAGGAAATTTTGAGGCAGATAAATTGTTACCTGTTGCTGGATAGAAATAGCTTAAAATATTACTCTGATACACTAGCCTGATAAAAAATTACAAAACAATTGAAATCGTCCCCTCCTGTAGGGTGACCTGAGTTCCTTGAGACCAGCAGTGCCTTCATCCTTGTCTCTGAATCCCTAGTGCTGTGCACGGCACCAGCCACAACGTGGGGTCCCATCAGAAACTGACGGCTGTGAATTATTTCTATTCAGAAGAAAATTGCGTATTATTTATTGGTGATAAGTGGATGTGAATGGCTCATTTTTCTCTATTTAACAACATCTAGAGGAGGCTTTAATTCAGCATATTATAAGAATGATGAAAGAATTTGTTGAGATGGACTGAACCACACTTGTGAGAACTTCAGGTATTTTCTATACAGTTAACTTAGGCACACACATGCACACGGTAAAAAACACTATGACTCTTAAGCAGTATTTATAATCCACTAAGTGTATGGCAATTTGTGATAGCAACAAGAGGAAGTAACCATGAAAAGACTTATCAGAGCCATTTAAAAAGTAATACAAATATATTCACATAATTTTGCATTTGTTCCTTGACCTCTTTTAAAAGCTGTGTGTAGAATTAATACAGAAGAAGGGAGATAAAACAGTTTGTGTTAAATAATTGTCTCGTGTGCCCACATCTCTCTGACCTCTGGTTCTATTGGCCCATCACCTTCCCTGATTCTGCCCCTCCTGCCTTGCTCTTATAAGGGTCCTTTTGAATACGTTGGAACCACCAGAATAATCTCTTCATTAAAAAAAAATTTTTTTAAGATTTTATTTGTTTATCAGAGAGAGATCAGCACAAGCAGGAGGAGCACCAGAGGGAAAGGAGAAGCAGGCTCCCTGCTGAGCACAGAGCCCGATGTGGGCTCAAACCTAGGACCCTGGGATCATGACCTGAGCCGAAGGCAGATGCTTAACCGACTGAGCCACCCAGGCGCCCCTCATTTCAAAATTTTAAATTTAATCACGTCTGCAAAGTCCCTTTTATCACATAAGGTAACATAGTCACAGATATCAGGAATTAGGATGTGGGCATCCTCAGAAGGCCATCATTATGCCTACAACACTAGAAGAATGACCTCCCTCCTTCAGGTGCTATTGCTCTTTGAGCCAGGACCTTAATTTCTAACCACATAATTACTAATCTTAGTTTTTTATTACATATTTATTAGTGACTAAGTGAATAGGGTTTAGTTCTGTGTATTTATTCAAGAGTCCATTCCTTACGTAATCAATAAACTGAGTCTTATATGTATGTTTTATTTTAAAGTGTTGCTTCTTTTTAAGAAATTCAGTAAAATGTGAGCTGATTACTTAACACAGAAACTGCTCTAAGTTGCAAGGGTGAAATAATTGTTATCGTCACTAGAGTCATTAATTGCTGTTTAACAATAAGGGTGTTGAATTGTTTTTCTTTATGGGAATAGTTTGACGCTTAGAGTCTGATCTAAAAGCAGATTTTTCATATTAGGTGGTACCATGGGGCTATCTATGTAATCATTCATCATCAAATTGCCTCAAATTGCAAGCAGTTGAAGAATATTATGGTTAAATCACTTTATATTCTAAATGTGGTAGTCGGCTTTCCCTAGGAAGGACGATGTGGCTCAGAGAGAATGAAATCACCACTCAGCACTTTTTTCCTTCCATAATAAATGCAAAGAAAGGACTATGAATCGTAAGATCATCACTCTGTGGTAGCTATCTCTGTCATCTTAAAATGCCTATTCACCCACAATCAGCCTCATTCTCAAAAAAAGGATTTATAGAATGTTATACCAGAGAAAAAATGGGAGATTGTTTGATCTATTTTCTTTTTTGTACATATGAGGACCCTGTGACCCAAAGGAGAAATTACTTGCTCAAAGTTAAGCAATTAGTTAAGGCATAAGACTCAACTTATTTTTCTGACTTTCTGAAGTGTCTTCTTTTGACTGTATTTCCATTGAGAATATGCTTTGAACATTTGTGTGCAAATGGGACTATGAGTTTAAGCATGATGCCGTAACAGAAGTGATTTCTTGAAGACCTTTTGTCTCGTTTCCTGTTTTATTTTCTGTATGTCTGTTGCAAAATATTATATATGTCTGTAATGTGTGTATGTGTGTGTGTGTGTGTGTAATGCGAAAGGTAATCTGCTAATTTCTCTTAGATAGAACCACCGATGGTGCCTGTCTTTGAAGGCTGGGTAAACTGTGATGAAGGTTGTGGAACAGAACGTGGTCCAATGCAAGGTGACTGGTTTGGAGGTTAACAAAAGAGTTTAAACCCAGGTTGTGGGAATTTCCAACCACAGACTCTGTGAGGCCAATATCATCTGTACCCTTCCTCTCCTAGGCAACAGTAGAACCCTTCCTCCTCTGATAAAAGACCAACCTCTCCTGTATTCTCAATGCCACACATTCTCACTTCCTCAAGAATTTTACATTTTGGATCTTTTCTCTATCCTCTGTCATTGCTTCCTCCACCATTTTTGGCACCTTCTTCTCAATATTCTCAAATTTATCCCATCTTAAAAAGAAAATTTCCTCTCACCTCTGGTCCTGCCTCTTTTTTTCTTTACTACTAAACTGCTTCAAAGAAATATCTAGGCTAACTTAGACTAACTGCTTATATCTTCTCAACCATATATAATTAAAGACATCATTTTTCATTTTAAAATTTCTCAATAGATTAGCAAATAACTCCAGTCTGGTTTTCATTCTGTCATCTTCCACACAACTCTTCTCGATAAGGTCACCCTGCTCTCCAAATCGATGGGTCAGATCATTTTCTGTCTGGATTTGCTTGACCTCAGAACAACTTTCAGCATGGTTTCCTATTCATCCCATCTTGGGAAGTTTTCTTCTTCTGGCTTCTATAACACCATATTCTCCCTACTTTTCTCATTTTTGAGTCCTACTCCTTTTTTTTTTTTAATCTACCTTGTTTTGCTATACAGTCATATTCTTTCCAATCACTTCAGCTGCCATCTCCACAGCAATAGGTCTCAAATTTTTACCTCTAGTCAGACCCGTTTGCTTGAGATCTAGACATACAGAGACATTTGCCTAAGCAACAGATCCACTTGAGCGTCTCAGGGGACTTCAAACATATGTTCAAAACAGAACTTGTGACCTCTTCCTGAAAATGTTTCCTCCCAAGTATGTCCGTATACTAAGCCACCACCTGCCCATATTTTCAGGGTAGAAACCTGGGTGATTGCAGGTCTTTCTTGACACTTTACTCCTCTACTCCCTGACATCAAGTCAGTCACTGAGCTGGCCGATTCTGCTTCCTAAATACCTCAAATGTTCCACCTTACTTCCATTTCTGCAGCTGCCCCTTTAGTTTAAGAAACTTTTATCTCTCAGGGCGCCTGACTGGGTCAGTAGGTGGAGCATGCAATTCTTGACCTGAGGGTCATGAGTTCGAGTCCCATGTTAGGCATAGAGATAACTTAAAAAAAAAAAAAGGTAAGGAAAAAGAAACCTTCATCTCTCATTTGAGCTCTTGCACTTGCCTCCTACTGATCTGCTAACTGAACCACCTCTCTTACACCTATAATCCAGTTTCCATAGAACAGTTGGAATGTTACCATAAAAGTCCATGACAAGCACCAGTAATTCAGAGAAATTGGATCTAATGCAATTTCTGTGGTTGCTATTCTCTATCCTTCCCCCACTCCTAAACGGGAGGCTGAAGTTCTCATCTTTTGGTGGAGGGACCCAAAGAAAGGAAGGTAATGCCCATTGAGGAAATATCAGGAGCTCATGTCTTGGGAAGTGGATGAGAACCTCCACTCCTCCAGTTTTCTTCCAGTTCAGCGTCCCTACGTGGTGTCAGCAAAACATGAGATTCTTGACATAGCAGCTACTGTCTTGGAAATCCCAGCTGTAGCACTCAGCAGAGCCATTTCGACCGATATTTAACCTAGACTTAACAGTTGCCACAAGGTGGTGCTGAATGAGGCTGGGACCCGGGCCCCGACTTGGAGAAATTTGGACAGCACTTCCGGACTCCCACTACTGTCCTAGTAGGCTCAACTAGGTCACTTCATTGACCTAATTGTAACAAAACAGCACATTTTTGTGGCAGTGAAAATTCTGGACTCTACTTATGGTATTATGGAAGGGTTTTAGTGTACTTTATAAGCTCAAATCAGAATGTGTCACTTCCCTGGTTAAATCTCTTCCACAGCTTTCTTTGCTCTTAGGATAAAATCTAATCACATGTGCTATAAGACCCAATTTCAATCTCAAATTTCAAATCTCAAATGAGGAACAGGCAGTTGGCATGAATGTATGATTCACCTGCTAAAAAAAGCTATCAATATGCCAAAGGGGGATTAAAAAAACCTTCAACCAGCTCTCCACTTTGGATACTTGATCGTCTTGCCCTCCTCTCTCCCCTGCACATGTTTCAATTATGTGAAGATGTCAAGCTCCTTCCTACCTCAGAGGAGAAGAACAGACCATTCAGGCTGGAATCCTTTCCTCCTTCTTTTTACTTGATTCACAATTTCTTATCTTATACAGATTAGCTTAAAAATCACATCATGATAACCTATCCCTTTTTTATCTTGAATTAGATTCCATCTCCGTGTTATAGCATACCCATCCTTTTAGCCTTTTTTCCCCCCAAAATTTTGATGGTCTATTATCTTTTTCTCCCGATACATTTATCAGTCCATCCATCCGTCAAAAATCCATCTAAAAATCTTTATTAAGCATTTACTTTTCATCAGGAATCTCCAGCCAGGGCTAAGCAGGCCTGTGGCAGGGTTCCTAGCATTGACAGGTTGAAAAGGAATACAGAGGGAAGGGGAAGGGGATTCAAAAATAGCTTTTGAGCGTTAACACTGGAAAGATAAGAAAACCCTAAGTATAGGAAAATCAGTATGGAAGAAAGTTTGGGGGCAGAAGAAATTATTTTAATTTAAGATGGGTGAAACATCGAAAGGTTAGTTTCTAGTATATAAGAGAAGCTAGGGAACCATTTGCAAGCCATCTGCCAAGGAATGATTATGTGAAGGGTTAGGAATACTTGTAATCTCTAAGGCACAGGATAGAAATAAAGATGAGAGGATTGGCATATTTGAAGGGCACTCTAGAAAAGTCAGCCCCAAAATAGAACTTTTCTTTCACATTTTGTATGTAATACAACTTACCAAATATAGCTTATTTTAGAAGGAAATACATATAGTTATCTTTAGTAAGATAAGAAAGCTAGATGAAGTCCTTGATGTATACCATTCCATTAGCAAGGAATGGTGTAGCATGCCTAAGGTGGGAAAAAACAAAACAAAACAGTGAAGTTTAGTTCTTGGCTGAGCACTAATTGTTCTGTAATTGTATAAGTTGGAGCCTTAATTAGCCAATTAAATCCTCCTTTCTTCCTCCTCATATTATTTAAATATATATCGTGAGCTGTCTTCAGATACTGGAAAAATTCTCCTCTCTTTGAAACGAGTCTTGAAAATATTAGTCAATAGAAACCCATCTGCACAGTGATTGAGTCACAACAAATCCAGATTCCTGGAATCTGCGAGAAAGGCTTGTGCTTGTCACGTCCTCCCTCCTTTCTTGAAGTTCTATGGCTCGGCAGGTTTGTTCTGACGCAAGGTTTGCTGTGCTGCTGTGTTCTGTCACCCCACATGGGGGCAGCAGAGAGGCAGAGTAGACGCCCGGCTCCAGAGAGCTCATGAGAGAAGCCTGCAGCTCTAATTTTGGGCGTAGTGTTTTCAGAAACACTCCTTCAGAAATTAAACGTTTTATCTATTGAAACAATCATAGCCAATTGGCATGCCTATTTTTCTCCTTTGAAAGAAAAATAAGACCCGCGTCTAGGAGTAGGTAAGTACATGTGAATACAGACATTTGCAAGGGTAGTGCCTGGATGGCTCAGAATCCATTTCCTGATTTTTCTTGGGTGTTTACAATTTGACAAAGGCTTTACGAGTGAATACTCTGTTCGACAGTCCCATAGCCTTAAGAATAATTACGTTGAGTGCATTCCAAGCCCTGTCCCCTGTTTGGAAACATGTGGGTGTACATTTTGATGAAATGTAATTTGAATAAGAGACTGGTGAAATATGACAGCTTTGTACTAGATTTGTGAGCTGTTTTTGGTTGTAGGCTAGGCTGCAATAAGAAGTTATTGAGTCAATCTGACTTGTAACTAAAAATTTACAAATACTGAGCTATAAGGAGAGAGGGTAACATACCTCCCTGGCTTTGGGATCCATATCTCCTGTTGCCTTTGTTCTGTTTGCCTGATTTCTTCCCCACCTCCACTCCACCTCACTTTCCAGCCCCTCTCACCTTTTTGCCCCACTAGCTTCTGCAGGCTTTTTAGGTCTCACAGTGGAGGTATCTCCAGGCACCCTGCCCACCGCTTCTCCTGTTTCCTCCCGTGGAGTCCTAGAAGCTCCCACGGGAACTATGTCATGTTCCTAATTTTATCTCCAGCATCCAGCACCGTGTGCTTATTAGGGCCCAACTAAAAAAAAGTACTTAAAATCTTTATCAAGGAGGTGGGAGTGAAGGGTAGAAGGAGCAGAGGACTAGTCACACTGCGAACAAGAGGTTAAAAGAAGCTTGGCTACCCTGTGTCTGGTAGGGTGGGGCTGGTGGGGGTAACATTCGAGGCCAGCGCAAAGATTAAATTGAGTTCATTCAGTTCTTTTCAGCAAACATTTGGCGGTGCGGTAAGATCAGCTAGACCTGAGGCCTGTAGTTGGTCAGGTAGTTAGTCATATGCCTCAATCCCGACGAGAGCCAGGGGCTTCCGTGGAGTAAAAGCATGTCTGCGAAAATGCTATGTGTAGTGCTAAGCACAGAAGCGCGAGCACTGTGTGACCTGCTTACAAACAAAAGAAGCCGCTTAGACCTTGTAGTGATCTTAGCAAAACTCTTCTCCCGCAGCTTTCTGGTTGTTAAGGTGGTTCTCTCAAGGGCACCAGTCTGTGCTAGAGGTCATTGCAGTGCAGTGGGGAGAGAGAGGGAGCTCTTCCTGGAGAGGACTCAGCTCGCCTTCTCAGCATCTTGTTGCTAGGCAATGGCTCCTTCAGTGAAAGCTCATCTCTCTCTTGAAAGATGGAGTAGGTCTTGTTGAGGGAAAGGCAGTTTGTATAAACTGGACCGTATGCAAACAGTATTTTGCTCTAATCTTCAAAATTTCCTCATTCTATAAGGAAGACAAATAATTCCTACTTAAAATCCTGTTACTTGGCAACCAGATACTATACCTCCTTTCTCTTTGTTACAAAGCAATCTACTTCCTCTTTAATCTTGTTGATTTATTTTTACCTTTCCACCCATATGCCTTTCCAAATTGATTTAATGAGATTCAGTAAGGCATTGTTTTCTAGTAGTATTTCCCTAGATTGCAGAATTAATTTCCATTTGAAAAATTACTTTGGATCGGCAGGTCTTGTGGCATCTAGCTTAGTGCTCTTAGTGCATATTCCATAAAGATAAAATACAATGGGTTGTCAATTTGACGGGTCAATGCGGAAAGAATATATATTTTTTAGAGGACGTGTAGACAGTTTGGTGCTGTTTTTATATATATGGAGATCCTACACGTGGTTTGCTAGACTCGAAAATTAAAAAAAAAATCAATATAGAATAATTATCTATTTCAAAGCTGCAAAATATCTATCAGATTCTAAAAGCCTTTTATGTTAACCTTTCAATATTTTCAATTGTTGGTCAATTTAGAGAGCAAAATTTGCAATTTGCTTTTATTCTTCTCTCATAATAATGTCACAAACTTTTAGAAATTAGTGGCCAAATTAACATAACCACGTAATGTTAGTCTTTTTTTTTTTATTCTGGAAGATTTCTGAATTTATAAATAGGGACGTTTTAACTTAAAACCATGAAGTGTTAAAATTCTCTTGATTGTTATTGTATCATTTGGATAGTAGGTTCTTGTGTTTATTACAAAGATTTTTATATTTCACCCTGGAGATTTGACACATGATTGCTACCCAACACTAATAATTCTGATAAGAAGTTTGGAAAACTTCGGGACGCCTGGGTGGCTCAGTTGGTTAAGCGGCTGCCTTCGGCTCAGGTCATGATCCCAGCGTCCTGGGATCGAGTCCCACATCCGGCTCCTTGCTCAGCGGGGAGCCTGCTTCTCCCTCTGCCTCTGCCTGCCACTCTTGTCAGCCTGTGCTCTCTCCCTCTCTCTCTGACAAATAAACAAAATTAAAAAAAAAATTAAAAAAATTTATATTAAAAAAAAGAAGTTTGGAAAACTTGCATACTGAGTGAGTTGAGTGAAGTTGAAAGGATTTCCTGTGACATTTGACTTTTTAATTTTCTTTCTCTCTCTCTTTCATCTGTCAGCTCTCTCACATTCGTTGATTTTCTTTCTCTATTAGTTAGCATTTTGGGGTCATGACAAAACTCCAGTTGAACCAATTTAAGCAAAAAAAAAAAAAAGTTTGTTCATGGTAGACCCCAAATAACCCCAAACCAAGGTCTGCAGTGCAGCAGGACTCTTTTTCTCCCTCTCATTTCTGCTTCTGTGATCATGCTTCATCCTCTTGAACTAAACTATCTTTATGTCTGTGTCTTGTACCCATGACTCTCAGTATTTTCCTGGACCATCTCTTCCTAGTTTAAACAGAAAGGAAAGTCTTCTAATTTACTAATATTTATATCCCAGGAGAGGTAATCTTAGGTCACATACATACTCAAAAATCAAATCTTGTGGCCATGAAAACAAAGAAATGAAAGAAAGCAGTTCTGAAACAGTGGAGGAATGTGGTGGTGCAGTTGATTTCAAGGAGGGGAGTACTAAGCAAGTAAAACTAAATGTAACCACTAGTTGGTACATTTGCTATGTACTTTGAGAAAAAAGGTGGGTTAGACATACTCTGATCCTATAAAGAGCTGAATATCTCATAACACAGCAGGTTTATAAACTGACACCTTTAATACAGTGTACTTGTGCAACAGTAGAAGTTTTCACATAGTTATCTGGGATCTTAGAGAAGATGAACCAACTTTCCTAGGAATCGGGAGATAGGAAGTGAGAGGAAGTGCACATGGAGGGAAGGACAGGAGTTGCCAAGAAGCCTTTGTAGTGATACATCTTTTACACTGAATCTTTTTTTTTTTTTAATAAATGTTATGGTTACATGGAATCTTGAAAAATATATAGGAAAATGCCAGGTCAACAGAGGAGCAGGACATTTAGGCAAATGGAGCAGCAAAGACAAAAAGAGCAGCAAAGACAAAAAGAGCAAGCATGGTATGTTTGTGAAATGTTAGGGGTCCGGTCAGGCAAAGAGTAAATTCTGGGGCTTGCTAGGAAGTGTTTGCAAAGAGAAACAGGGGTGGTGCCATAGAGGGCCTTTTGGGCCATATAAAGAGTTAACAATTTATCTTGCATGTGGAAAGATCCTGAGAGATTTTAAGTCTAATGTAAAATATCTGGTTGGGCATTGGCATTGGTGTTGGTAAGAAAACATTATTGTAGATCAATATTTAAAATGAAAATGGAAAATACACTGGAGTCTACCTTTTAAGTCTGCCTGGGGAATCACCTGGAAGTGGACCCCACAATCCAAACTCCTTCATGATTATTAGTTTAAAGTAGTACTATCAATTTTTTCAAGCTGCTACACACAGAGAAAATACTAATATTTATATAGTAAACTGGGAGAGCCTGGGCAGGGTATTGATAGCCAGAGTTCACCAGCCCAGGGGTCCTGGCTTCTCGGGGCCCCGTCTGTAGTCATGAGGGGTAAAGAGATGGATCTCTTCCCAGACTATAACCTATTTGCTTCATACTAGTTGAGAAACTCTAGTGTACAGATCTGAATTAGAGTAAGGACATGCTGTCTACAGAATAACAATCATCTGTTTTGATACAGAATACAAATAATTTTAAGAGTTGCTGGTGGTGGGGTACCTGGGTGGCTCAGTGGGTTAAGCCTCTGCCTTCAGCTCAGGTCATGATCTCAGGGTCCTGGGATCAAGCCCCACATCAGGCTCTGTGCTTAGCGGGGAGCCTGCTTCCTCTTTTCACTCTCTCTGCCTGCTTCTCTGTCTGCTTGTGATCTCTGTCAAATAAATAAATAAAATCTTAAAAAAAATGTTTTAAAGAAAGAGTTGTTGGTGGCAGTGAATTAAGATGGGGAATGTTTCACCCCTTGAAGATCTTTCAAGATTTCACATTATGAGCTTCTTAACGAATAGGAAATTTTTATAGACAAAACCTGACATGTAGGTGAAATGTGTTTTAAAATGTGCATGTTTTATTACTACTCAGGTATGGCCAGGCCAATAGTTCAGGAAACTATTGTCATTGAAAGGGTAACTGCTGGGACGCCTGGGTGGCTCAGTGGTTAAAGCCTCTGCCTTCGGCTCGGGTCATGATCCCAGGGTCCTGGGATCGAGCCCCGCATCGGGCTCTTTGCTCAGCGGCGAGCCTGCTTCCTCCTCTCTCTGCCTGCCTCTCTGCCTGCTTGTGATCTCTGTCTGTCAAATAAATTTAAAAAAAATTAAAAAAAAAAAGAAAGGGTAATTGCTGGGTTTCCAAGAGGAGAGGGCACATAGGGAAGCCCTGGGGTCAGTCAAGAGGCAGAGGGACAGGGGAAAATGTGGTCAAGAGTCTTTCTTAGGTTCTGTGGGGAGGAATCGGTGAGGCAGGGTAAGCCAGCTTAGGATGGGTTAGTTTGAATGATTTCAGCAGGCTCTGATGTAGGGGATGTCCCTGCGTTGGGGGTGGGTGTGGTAGTGGCCCAACAGAGGAGGCAATTGGGGGGGTGGTTCGGAGGGTGGGGGGAGTACACGGTAGATGTGTTGGTTTGCATATGGAAGGCTTGTCCCAGGCAAATTATTTGCTATCTCTAGGAATGAGCTAACCCTCAAATATCAGTTCCTTCAGTGTCAGCAAGATGTGTCAAAGCATTAAAAATTCAGAAAGTAAAGATCCAGAGAATAATACAAAAATATAATACTCTTGTGCTATCTTCAACATTTTTACATTCTACATTTTGCTAAAATTTCTTAGTAAAATGAAGGCAACAAATTAAAATTTGGTCATATTCTAGAAGCAGATGTTGAAAAGAAAGTATGGATAAGATTTTGATAGAATGTGTGTTTATACAATAATGATAAACATTATATAAACCATAAAATACCTTCTTTTTTTAATTGTCTAATGGTGAAAATAATTTTGATTTTCTGATGAAATGAGCCACTTAAACTCAAAATAGTTTGTGAAATTAGTGTTTGACATCTCCATAAGCTGTCAGTTGTCTTAAAATAGAAACATTACCAATTAAGAGAGAAATATATAATTTGAAATAGTAGTGAGTAACTCAAAACTTCTTTGGACATACTTTATGAATTTGTTGGCAGATCTCTTTTTCCAATAATGCTCTGCCTAGGTAAATTTTAAAATTAACTTTTATTTCCCAAATACCCACCAGCTGGACCCTTGGTGAGGGTAGTTAAGCAAGGTAGTTAAGCAAGGTAGTTAAGCATGTGGGGTAGGAGTGGGAAGCTTGTCTGAAACTTATAAATGCCCAGGAGTCATTCATTTCACCTCTATGTAAATTGCTGGTTCATCATATAAAGAACTTTTAAACATTGCAAAATATTTAGAAGATTTAAAAACCTTATGCAGATCCATATCTGAGATATATCTATGTAACCAATGTATATGAATAAAATACATGACTAATAGAAGTGCTTTATTATAATGGAACTTTTTGTATAGTCTTACCTATTATAATTCATAGTTTAAGTATTTACCATAATTATCTGTGATTTTAATTTTCATTTTGTGATTTTTTTTTTCATTTTGTCATTATTTCTCAGATTTTCTAAATGGTACACTTATCCCACATACCAAATAGAGATATAGTCAGAAAAATGTTCCAAACAAGTAGGTCTTTAAACTAAATCCAGACATTTGCATTGTATATGCTGCTTAAAATTTATTTCTCCAATCTCCTAGGCTGTTTAGTGTAGTGCTACATATGATATTTGTCAATTTTCTAAAGTGTAGCTAGGAAAATTCCGAATTTATGGTGTTCATAATATTTTTACTGGCAGTAGCTATGCATCAGTAAGCATATTACAAAAACCACTTGAATTTTTGGTCCATTTATTATTAGAAATATTGTAGCTCTACTGACCACAACTAGCCTATGAGCTTTTCTCTATGCTCCTTCTCTTAAAAACAAAAACAAAATCCTATTTATATACCAATCAATTTAATAAAAAAAATAGAATTAAAGTCTTTATCATAGACAATATCATGATTTATCTGGTATTTGTGGTTGAGGTACTGGGATCTCAATTCATGGAAACTTCACGTTAGTGAAATGAGAAGTTGGAGAAAATGTTTGGTCTCATGAGGAAGGTACTACATAAGAATGGTATTACAATGTAAACATTTTTAAATAATGCACATTGATTCTAGGAATTCGATGTTTAAACATATTCTCAAGAAGAGAAGATTTCATCAGAGGACCATAAGGATGGCAGTGCTACAGGTACAGCTGAATCAGGAAAAAGTACAATATTTTAGTAGTATTTAGGCTGAATCATAGAGAATTTACAGGAAACTACAGTAGCTAATAACACAGTGCCTCCAATTATGATGAATCTTTAAGCTGAATTTGTTTCAGAATCCGCATGTATAATGTTGCTAATGCAAATATTTTATTTGTAATGGCAGAGATGGAAATGTACTTTCACATCATCTCCTGCCAATGCAAAGTAGGCTCCTGAAGTCTGCTTATGATGGCTCTGTCCATACAGTACTGCTTTCACATTGTTGTGTCAAATTTAATAGTGTTGGGGAAAAAAAAACACTTACTGTAGAAGTTAGTTATTCTGATGTGACCATCCTAATAAACACAGCAGTAGGGTCATGTGTCACCACTGCCATTTTCAAGTGACACAATTACATCTTGGGTGACTCAGCAGAGGTGTCAAAACCACATAAACTTTCTGTACAACACTCAAAAATGCTTCACGAATCTTTGATGATATTTAGGTTGATATGTAAATTATCTAGCCCAGAGTGTTCAACGAGTCACTGTGCAGTCACATTAGAGATCAAACGCATTGTGAGTTGTTACTCTACTGAACTTCAAAGACTAAGAAAAATCATGAAGAAAGTTAAATGAAAAATTTTATATTTAATATCAGGAACTCTTGAAAAATAAAAGGTGTAAAGTCTTGGCTGAACTAAAGCTGTTCTTGTTTAAAAGTCCTCTAGCTTGTCCTCCCTGCAGATGCTCCTGACTCTTAGTCCCTGTGAAGGCACAGATGAAGAGGAATTCTCACAACGCAACCACAATATGAAACCAAAACTTCACCTATTGCCAGAATCTGAGAAGAAGTTTCGGTAACTGGAAGAATGGTGAAAAGGGATTTTAAAGTGTGGGAAATAGACTCGTAATTTTATGATTTTTAGTGATTTTATCTCCTTGAAAGGGGTAGAGGAATGATTTTTTTTCTTCTTCTTCAGGTCACCTTATCACTTCTTCCCTCTGATGCACTCACTTCAGAGGGTCTGAACCACAAAAACCTGGGACAGAACTACACTGTTCTTCTTGTCACCCCCCAAGTCCCATATCCTGGTAAAGGCAGTCGAATGGATACTAGGCAGGAAGAGGGTGGTTGTGTACAGTATTTACTGGAGATTTCATGTTGCGTTCTAACAACCGTGCTCCATACAAGTCAAGTTCTGTGGAGAGGATGCCCAGAGACCTGGTATCACTCCTTTCTGTTACCTATAGTGTCTTGACTACACTGTGAAGAGGATGGGAGAGCTAGTGAACGTGACAGGTAGTGGAAAGTCCCACTTCAATGCAGAGGGACCTCACTAGATTAAAAGCTACTAGTATACTGAGAGTGGGCCCAAGAACATGTATATTTACTTGTCATAACATTATAGATCATAGAGAGAGATTGTATTGGGACAGAGCTGGGGTGGGGGCAAGGGTTAATTTGCTCATTTGCAAAAACTAAGTGTTTTCTATCAATACATGTTGAGAATCTAGATAGACATGAATTACTCAGTGTTGAGTAACTGAAGAGAAAAAGAAATCCATCTTAGAAATTATGAAAAATTACCTGGGAAAGAAGGACCTTGCAGAGAGATCTGCATGGGTGACTCCATCAGTTATGTCTGCCTTTGGCTCAGGTCATGATCTCAGGGTCTTGGGATGGAGCCCCGCATCTGGCTCCCTGCATATATATATGCAAGCTGAGGTGATAACTCATTATCTGGATTAAAATTCACACTGGAGACAGTAAAAGACAGATTTGACACTGCAGAAAATTGAATTAGTAATGTGAACAATGAGTAACTCTCTCCAAATGTACAGAAAAAGGCAAAATAGTAAAAAAAGATGAGGAGGGCAATAATAGATCTGACAACCCCAAAATGGAAAGTCAGTCTCAAGATTATACATGTTCTAGAGACTAGAATAATTGGATCAGAAACACCCATAAAAGGTAATTGTTGAAAAATGTCCTGGGTTGATAATGGCAGTTAAAAGGATTCTCCATGTTCCAGACAAAAATCAATACAAAGAATTCTATAGATAGGCACATTTTGGCAATACTTTTTAAAAAATTCCAGTAAATTTACAAAATACTTCAAAAGTGTTGAGGTCATAAAAAGTAGCTCCTCTGTAACAATGAAAATCATGAAAGATAAATATATGATTTTGCTCATATGTGGAATTTAAGAAACAAAACAGGTGAACATAGGGGAAGGGCTGGAAAAATAAAATAAGATAAAATCAGAGAGGGAGACAAACCATAAGAAGCTCTTAACTCTAGGAAACAAACTGAGGGTTGACTGAGGGGAGGGGTTGGGGGATAGGATAATTGGGTGATGGACATGAAGGCGGGCACTCGATGCAATGAGCACTGGGTGTTCATTGCAACTAATGAATCACTAAACTCTACCCCTGCAACCAATAATACACTATATGTTAATTAACTGATTTTAAATTAAAATCACAATGACATCAGATGATTCCTCTGCTATGTATATATTGGTAGAAAGATAATGAAACAACCAACTTAGTACTAATTTTCTATAAAACTCAGAGGGAAAAAAGATTTAATGCAAAAATTTTATAGAAAACCAATTCTTCTATGAATAAAGACAGAAAAATTTATTTTTACATAAGCAAATTCTCAAAAAAGATATCATCCATGTATTTTTAAAAGTAACAGAAAAATATACATCGGTGAACCAAAAGACAAATCAAAATTAAGAATTAAAAAATGCCTGGGAGGGACACCTGGCTCAGTTGGTTAAGCAGCTGCCTTTGGCTCAGGTCATGATCCCAGCATCCTGGGATCAAGTCCCACATCGGGCTCCTTGCTCAGTAAGGAGTCTGCTTCTCCCTCTGCCTCTGCCTGCCACTCTGTCTGCCTATGCTCACTCTCTCTGACAAATAAATAAATAAAAATCTTTAAAAAAAAATGCCTGGGATGCCTGGGTGGCTCAATTGGTTAAGCATCTGCCTTTGGCTCAGGTCATGATCCCAGCATCCTTGAATCAAGTCCTGATTTGGGCTCCCTGCTCCATGGGGCGTCTGCTTCTCTCTCTGCCTGCCCCTCTCCCTGCTTGTGCACACTCACTCTCTCACTCTCTCTCTCTCTCTCTCTCTGACAAATAAATAAATAAAATCTTAAAAAAGAAAAAAGAAAGAAAGAAAATGACAATATTACATGAAAAGTGTTTAGAGCCTGGCCCTTATTCTTTGTGGACCCTGAATATATGAATTCCATGGGATGTAGTGTTTACAGGTGGATTTGGAATCCAGGTTAGCATGGTACTTCTCCATGCTCCCCCTAGCTCTTCCAGTCCCTTTGCAGTACTGGAGATCTGCAGTGCTGCTTTATTCACTGACAAGCAGTTCAGAAGGGCCCTCTTAATAACACCGCTTAAAACCGCTGAAGCCAGACTATCTTGGTTGAGTCCAGTTGCTGGAAATCTCGTTATATAAGGAAGTTGTTTAATCTCTCTGTGCCTTAGTTTCCTTGTCTGTAAAATGGGAGTAATAGCAATATCCATCTCATAGAGTTAATAAATCAACAGACCCTGACATTAGCTATTGTTATTTCAGATTTTGACATAACACTTCACATTATATATTTTACATGTGTAAACTGGAGAAATGAATAAAAAACAACACAGCAATCTTCTCTGATGGGAAGAGAGTATAATACATTTTTTTGTACTGTGTAATGCAGACCAGGCACAACAGGAATCCCTTGTCTGCCACTTTTTAGTAGTGTGAATTTGCACAAATCACTGAAACTCTCTGAACCTCAATTGTTCTCATCTGTAGAGTGGGGTAAATTATATTTAAGGTATAGGTAGGGTGACCAGCTCATCCCGTTTTGCTCTGGATGTTTTTAGGGTTTTTTTGCACCTGAAGTTTCACATTCTAAAACCCCTCAGTGCAGGGGGCGTGTGAGTGGCTCCGCTGGTTAAGTGACTGCCTGTGGCTCAGGTCATGATCCTGGAGTCCCAGGATCCACTCTGCATTGAGCTCCCTGCTCAGTGGGGAGTCCTCTTCTCCCTCTGACCCTTCTCCCCTCATGTTCTCTCTCTCTCTCTCAAATAAATAAATAATATCTTAAAAAAAAAACAAAACCAAACCTCAGTGCAGACACACTGGGACCACTGGTCACTCTATTATAGGGTTGTTAAGATCTGACAAGTATGCAGCATATGATCTTAAAGCCCAAGTGTTCAATGTGTTCCATTATTTATATTTGTTTTTTTAATAAGGCTTCAAAATCCAGTGTGTATCTTTTATGTCCAACATGTAATTTGTACTCACCACATTTTAAGAACTCAGTCACCACAAATGGCTTGTGGCTACCATGTTGGACAGCCCAGGATTATACTGGTGCTGGAATAAGTTAAAGAAGATATAGGTACCTCCCAAAATTGTTTTTTTTTCTCTGCCAAGAAGATAATGATAGTTTTTCATCTTTCTTATTTCACATACTCATTCAAAATTCCCAAATCCATGAGTTCTTTGTGAAGTCAGGGATTGTAGTTAGATGATGAAGTAAAAGGATATTAGTGTATATCATATTTGATTAACATCGATCAACAACTTGGTGTATATATAAGGTTTTATTCAATCACTTTGCTGAGGGAATCCAAGCCAAAATGTATGCAGCTAGAAAAGCCTGTGGCTTTTTTTTTTACTGCTCACTTGTTTGTAAGTGGTTTATATGTAGGGGTGCCTGGGTGGCTCAGTCAGATAAGTGGCTGGCTCTTGATTTCAGCTCAGGTTATGATCTCAGGGTCCTGGGATTGAGCCCTGTGTTGGGCTCCCTGCTCAGAGGGGAGTCTGCTTGAGATTTCTCTTCCTCTCCCTCTGCCCCTCCCCCACTCTTCTCTTTCTCTCTCCAAAATAATTAAAAAAAAATTTAAACATATAATGTATTATTTGCTTCAGGGGTACATGTCTGTGAATCATCAGTCTTACACAATTCACGGCATTCACCATAGCATATACCCTCTCCAATGTCCATCACCCAGCCACCCTATACCTCCCTTCCCCATCCCCCAGCAACCCTCAGTTTGTTTCCTGAGATTTTCTCCCTCCCCATCCCATCTTGTTTCATTTTTTTCCTCCCTTCCCCCGACAACCCTCCACCTTGCCTCTCAAATTCCTCATATCAGAGAGATCATATAATTGTCTTTCTCTGATTAACTTATTTCACTTAGCTTAATACCCTCTAGTTCCATTCACATCATTGCAAATGGCAAGATTTCAGGTTTTTTTGATGGCTGCATAGTATTCCATTATATATATATATATATATATATATATATATATATATACACACATATATATATGCCACATCTTCTTTATCCATTCATCTGTTGATGGACATCTGGGCTCTTTCCATAGTTTGGCTATTGTGGACATTGCTGCTATAAACATTTGGGCACAAGTACCCCTCTGGATCACTACATTTGTATCTTGAGGGTGAATACCCAGGAGTATGATTGCTGGGTCATGGGATAGCTCTATTTTCAACTTTTTGAGGAAACTCCATACTGTTAGAAAAATAAATAAATCTTTTAAAAAATGGTTTATATGTAGTCTGTATTTACAAATTATTCTGGGCTAGAGAGCAACATTTATTTTTTGGTCACCCTTTTTTTTTTTGGTCTGAAAAGTGTTTGCCTGAGAGGTTATTAGTTGCAAGAAATACAGCATGGTGGTAGCTTAAGTTTAATGCTTTTGAATTTTTGTTTCAGTTGCCTATATCCCAGGTGACTAGGATTAGATCATATAGATGTTTGTTTTGTGATCCTAATGGATATCAGAAACTTGCCAAAGTTTTCCATAGCTGTTGCTAAATTTGAGACATTCTGCATTAGACCTATGGACTAAGGTAGTTATATAGTCAATAATAGTATCATTAAGGAAGGAAATGAAGGCAATTGGATCTTATCTTCCTCCAATATGAGTCCATGTTATAAAATGAAAAGAAGATAGCCCTTTTAAAAATTTCTTAATATCCGATAGCCTCTAATTATACACATTTAATGAAACCAGGAGAACCAGCTCAAATTAGGCTTAGTTTTTTCAACATATTTCTGAACTTGTTCAGTGATTTCAGAATAGATTCTAAAATCTATTCTCCAGTTATTTTAGATTAAAGGTAGGAGGTAGATGTTGAGACCATCTGGCCTACGGTGGCAAGTTCCATCTCAGATTCCAACCCTAATTGATTATTAGTGGCTCTATGTAAGGCTCTGCTAAGGAGAACTGTGAAGTCTGGTATAGTTCTCTGTAAAAGATTGACTAAAGATGTCGGCCTCAGGTGTGGAAGTGGGAGCACATATGCACATCGTTACCTCTCATTAACAGTAACCCTCACAGAGAGGGAGCGCCTCACTTACTAGGGGAAAGGTGATAGAGGTACAATCATTATTGCAGCAGTCTGTCTGGAGCTGCAGGCAGTATTGTGTGGAAAACTGGGTCAACAAGGCCGGTCAGCTAAGCTGGAAGGAAAATTTGCTGTTGGAATTCTTCAAAAAGAGTGGCACAAATGTGCACAGGGGCCATTCCTACTGAAACAGCTTGCCTGAGCATACTGTAAGTGCCAGCATTTTTGTTTATGTTACAACCAGTGGGCATTAGCAGAATGTGGAATGATGATGCCAAAGAGGGTCAATTTTCAAAAGGGGTAGTGTCTTACAATATCATATGTATGTGTAAGACAATATCAAAATATTCTATGGTCAATTTTATTAGCATTTTAATGGAAAGTAGTTTATATTTGAGTCTTACAAAAATACTGTCTTTGAGATGTACAGTCATAGGCTATATAAGAACTACAAGTAATTTTGTGTAATCTGTCTTTATTATTAGCAAATAGACAAATGGTCTGAGAAAGATGGGTGAACTCCAAGATCCAGGAATTTATATGTATCAGAACTGTGTCCAGAATAAGGTCACCTGGTTCTGACAATATTTGAATTCTCCCTCTCCCCCCAAGATTTATTTATTTCAGCGAGAGAGAAAGGGAGAGAATGAGCAGAAGGGCAATAGGTGGGAAGGTACAGAGAGAGAGAAGAAGATTCCCTGCTGAGTGGGGAGCCCAACAGGGGTCTCATCATGGGGCTTGACATGGAGCTTGATCCTGTGACACTGAGATCATGACCTGAGCCAAAATCAAGAGTCAGGTGCTTAACCTACTGAGCCACTCAGGCACCCCAGTATTTGATTTCTGTAAGGGATCACAATCTAAGTATCAGAGGCCTGCTAGGACCCCTTAAAGGTTATTTATTTCATTTTACCTCCCATTGGTAGAAGTTTCCTAAGATTATTTTGGATAGGTAGCTTTTATTGTCTTTAAAGATCCCCAGGATATTCTGTTGTTTCTGTCACTTAAATATGAAAGGGAAATTATTTTCTTTATCTCTTACCTGTCTTCTGCTTCACTACTTTCCTTCAACCACTTATTTTAGAGAAAGGGATTCATTAACATTTTTCATATATTATCTCATCTTTTTAAATATATAAATAGTTTCAATGTAGTCACATAGTTTAGGTAAGAAAAATCTATAACTAGCAAAAATTATGTATTTGTAATATATAATTTAGAGCTCTCTTTATTCTTATTGTGTCTTAATGTTTAGTGACTGGATGACTCAGTGGAAAAAAGGCCATTAATCATAATTATATATAATACTCAATTTGAGAATGCATAAAAAGTCTTGGTTTTAGCCAAAAGATGTCTGTATTCATTCATTAAGCATTTTGAATTTTATGGACTAGTTACTAGGTACAGTGAAAAATCAACATGAAATAAACATACAAAACTCATAGTTTGAGGGTAGAATATGCAAATAAAACTTAAAATGCTATATTTCATATACAAACATGGATAAAATGCTATTCGAGTACAGAAAATATAATCTGGAAGACCTCATGGATGAGATGCCATCTGAAACTTGCAGATAACTTCCAAGGTAGACAAGACATACAAGAGAAAGGGCATAAGCGAAAGTGAGGAGATATAATGCCATTTTTAAGTAACAATGAATAGCCTGGTATGACTAAAGCACAGTGTGTAGGGGATGAAGTGGCAGAAGATGATTCTAGAAAAGTGTATTGTATACTGGGACTATATCCTTAAGTCATGGACAGTCATCATACTTTTTTAACAGGGAAGTGGTGGAATAAGATGTGTATTTACAGGGATGTTTGGGTAACTCAGATGGTTAAACATCTGCCTTCGGCTCAGGTCATGATCCCAGCATTCTGAAATCGAGTTGCCTATCAGGCTCCTGTCTCCTCAGGGAGCCTGCTTCTCCCTCTCCCACTCCCACAGCTTGTGCGCTGCTCTCTCTCTCTCTCTTCCTGTCAAATGAATAAATAAAATCTTAAAAGAAAAAGGTGTGTATTAACAAAGATCACAGTAGTGGTAGCATGGAGAGTAGATTGAAGAGGAGAGGTTATAGAGAACTGAAGGTGGGCATGGCTCAGGGACTTCATGGTCTCTTATACTTGCTTCATTCTTCCTTGTTATTTTGCTACTGATTCATTTTTTTATACATTGTTGCAGTTCCTTAAGACAGCTTATAAGGTTGGTCTTGATCTGGCCCCTGCCTGCCTTCAAGGCTTGGTCCACCGTACTCCTCCCATTCCTCACCAGGATCCAGCCTGGTGGAATGGTCTTCCATTTTACTCATGTTGCAAACTCCTTCCTATCTCAGAGCTTTTACACATCTGGTGCCTCTTTCCTAAACTATTGATTCCCTCCCCCTTTGCATGGGCAACTCATTATTTTTTAAGTTGAAGCTTGGAGTTACTGCTTTGAGGGATCTTTTCTCTATAGTTCCTTCCCTCAAAACACACAGGCATGAATGCAAAACATATCCCAGGTCCAGTCCTTTTACATCCCTTCTTAATCTTCTCCTTTGTGCAAGATCATCTAGATTTGGAAATAATTCCTCATGCAGTTGTTTGCTTATGATCACTCTCCTTCATCAGGAAAGCTTTTGGATGGCTCATGTGCTCGGTAAATCTTTTTGAATAAATGAACATGGTTGCCAGTCTAGGGGCTACACACAGTTGTTGCCCAGCACCAACTGGCTGTGGTCTTGGTATATGTGAGACAGAAGGGGAGAGAAGAGAGAGGTTCCGATTTGGTTACTCTTGCATCATGTTTTTGTCTCTGCGGATGGAGGTATCAGGGTTACCGGGTGTGAAGCTTACTCAGCAGGAGTGACGGTCATTTAGGAGACTTAGTGACATTGGGAATGGTATGGCAGATACTCTAAAGTATACTTAACATGTTGGTGACCAGATAGGAGGAGCTGAGAAGTTCACAGACAGATATCATAGCAGACATTTAAGAACAAAATCAAACTATGCAAATGGAGACTGACCATGCAAAAATAAGGCTCGAAATTATTTGGATTCTATTTGATGACTAGCTGTGAGCCAATGGCATAATGCTGCCATTTGAAATTTCAATGACTAAAATATGTGAATGGGAGGATATTATGTAACTACTTCCCTTGGTTATCATTTACCATATTGTTCTAGGCTCCTCTCCTTATCATCAAATGGTAAAAGAGAAAAAGACTGGCATAGAGATGAACAACAGAAATTAACACTGTGAAAACAGTACTTAGAATAATACAAAGAGGAGTATTTAGAAAGATACAATCCTTAAAGTTAATTTGATTTTTTAAAAAGTTTTTAAGCATGGACTATCAACCCAGCAGTTAGAAATTATTACTAAGGAACAAGAGGAAAACAGCATAGAGTATTACATTTGTTAACAAGATTGTAAGCATGTGAGTAAGGACCATTTATGTGTTCACTGTTTTGCCTTGATGCCCAAGATAGTTCTTGGTAATAGGAAATGTTGAATAATGTAAGTTGAGTAAAATGAAAGTAAGTGCTGGCTATTTAATATCTATATGCATGTACTTCTATAGAAATAAGACCGGGCAAAATAGTTGATATTTGAGTGTTTATAATGTGAGGCACTGTCCTAAGATGTTTATATGCAATGAATATAATATATAATTGAATATTTTTAACAACTTACTTAAAATGTGGGTTTTATTTTTATTCAGGTATTGTGAAGCCAACAGATTAGATGAGTGTCATTGATGGGATAATTGGTTACCCACAGTTCCCAGAGGGAAGGGGTACACAGTGCCACTCAGGGCCATATGAGAGAGTACAGAGGCCAATCAGGAGGCAGAGGGGTGAGGGGAAGCACGGACAACAGCCTTTATCATGGTTTTCACAGGAAGAATGGGCGAGGCAAGGTAAAACAGACTGAGCAGGTTTAGGATTGGAGAATTTGAATGATTTCTGTAGGCTCTGGGTTCTAGGGGTGATTCCTAGTTGTTTAGGACCTAGCCCTGTGGTGTTTTAAGGCCGGCAGATAGTGTCCTGGATGGCAGGAGCCTGATCAAAGGAGGTGGGTGAAGCTATGGATGGATTTGTGATTTGCTGGTTTGCATATCAAAGCTGTGCTCTCGAGGAAGTTGTTTGCTCTCAGAGAATTAGCTAACCTTAGGAGAGTCAGCCCCGTCTTGGGTGCACTAGGTCCCAAGATGTCAAAGTATCCTAAAATATGGAAATTATTTTCAAAACATAGTTAACACACAACCTCATGAGGTAGGAATTGCTATTATACAAACTTTCAGATGAGCATGGAGGCATGGAGAGACTAAGTCATTTTCCTAAGGGAACACAATTAGTAAATGGTTAAGCTGGGTTTCAAAGCAGAGAGGGAAGCTTCAGAGACTCAGTTTTTAACTGTCATGCTATATATTTGCCATATGCACAGTGAGCAAATATGAGATAAGACCAAAAAGCCTGAATAGTTAAAGTATACACAGAACCATGAATATCAATGTGTTTAGCTTAGTGATTAAAATCTTGGTGAGAGGTGGATGGGTCATTAGATTAGGGAGATTTTTTACTTTCCTTTATCTTTCATGAGAAAGACTTTATCGATGATGTTAGTTTTTTTGTTTTGTTTTGATTTGTTTTTCTAGGATGAGAAGAAAAATGGATACCTTTGGAACACAATAAAGACTATGTTTATATCTTGTAAAGTATCATGACTTTTTTTTACATCAGTTTTCCGCATTAGGCACTGGCCCTGTATGGCAGAGACTATTTTATTTACCTTAGTATCTATGTAATACCTGCCTGCCTATATAGGGACAATGTAGGCATTGTCCCAGAATGTATCAAATATTGAACCTCTGGTGGTAGAGTAGTTCTATAGATAGAGAGATGATGACATAGATAGAAATACATATGGGCAAATAGGAAGTTCAGGGTTTTTGAAGACAGTGGCCTGCCCTGGATTCCTTTGAACTTCATGTTCTAAACCTAAATTTCTTCCTTATATAATAGTCCAGAAAGTACTATGGAAGGGAAATAGGAACTTAGAGAGCTCGAGCCTATTTTGTTTATTCAGCAGACCAACATATTCCCGAGATCATTGCTCCCATGGTCTTTACTCATTAGTTATACAACTGGGAGCTCTTAGAGTGGCCCAGCTGTGCTGAGGCTAAGCTCAAAGAACTTGGAGAGATCATGACAGTAGACAGTTAAATATTTAAAGATAATAAAAGGAGCAAGGATTAGTACTGCAATAAAATGCTATTAAACTTAAAAAAAAAATAAAATCAGCCTATTTCTGTGTAAGGTTCGTGGTTCATTTTACATCCCTTAATCTGTAGGATGATATTTGTTCCGCTTGGGAAAACACTTCACCAAACATATTAGAGTTAATTGCATTTAGCTATTTTAGATTGTGAAATGAATGCGCATTGAATATTAGACTGTTCATACCACAGTGTTTTGCAGAAAGTGAAAAGCAAAAGGACATATTTCACATTAAAAAAAATTTTAATTGTATTTTGAAGAAACTCAGAAGCTTGTAGGTGAGATTTGCAGATCTGAGAATCTGGGTCATCATAGTGCACAAATGCTATTATACATCAGTGTTTATGAGAAATGATTTAAATACTTTTTCTTATTGCTTAGCAAGTCAAAAGTGCTTCAGAGAATTATTATGCTAGATAAAATGGATCAATTCTGTTTATCACGTTTTATGGATTATTTCTTTTTGGTGCCTGCTTTGGTTCAGATAGTTCAGAACTCAGGTTTAATGAATAATTGCTAGAGCTATTAATTGAAAATGTAGACTTTGAACTCATTTCCTTATATGACCCTGCAGAAGGCTATACCTTTTAGCCCCCTGCTTTATACCAAGCCAACCCAGTTTGATTAACCGTCTTTTTCTTTTATTATTATCTGTGGGGCAAGAAAAGAGCAAAATCAAAGAAATTTCTTTCTTTTTGTGATCAATGTCAGACCAAACTGGACATGGCCTATTATGTTTATCATTTATTGGTTTTTAGTATTTCTTTGCCTGTTTTTATTTATACTTTTGTTTTGTTTTGTTTTTTTTGTTTGTTTGTTTTTATTTATTCTTATGTGAGTGCCACGACAATGGCAGGAGGATGTGAATTTGCCTGAGTCCCCTGTTAACTAGATAATTTTTAGCAGGTGGACAAACGAAGTTAGTTGTTTGTATTATTATTGTTAGTTATTATGTATTTAAATTATTTGAACTTTTTTTTTAGATTTTATTTATTTGACAGAAAGAGAGATCACAAGTAGGCAGAGAGGCAGGCGGTGTGGGGGGAGGGATGGAGGGGAAGGGGGAGGTGGTGGTGGTGGGAAGCAAGCACCCTGCTGAGCAGAGAGCCTGATATGGGGCTCAATCCCAGGACCCTGAGATCATGATGTGAGCCAAAGACAGAGGCTTAACTCACAGAGCCACCAAGGCACCCCAATTATTTGCATTTTTATACTTTTAAGACAAAATTTCCATAAGGAGCAGGGCATAACAAATTAGCTAGCTAGATATATTTTTTAAAGGACTTTTCAAAAATATTTCTGTAGTAGTAATTCAAAAACAATTTTTTGAGCACCCACTATGTGATAGCTATGTGCCAACACTAGAATTACTAATATGAATAACATATAAACCTTGCTTCCAAGAAAAGATTGACTGATCATTCATTTTATTTCTCATCATTGAATTTTATAAATGTGAAATAGAATCTCAGTACAAACTAATGATTATAAACGTTTGAAAATTTTAGTTGAGCCACATTCCTAGATCTTATATTTGAATGTTTATGCTTAATTGCTTAATACTCCTGTTTCTAGAATATAATAGAAATATCATGTGAGGAAAAGCTTTATAAAAATAACTTCATCATTTCTAGAGTTTCTTTTTCTGGTCACACCTTCTGACCTGATAAGCTTTTATTGTCCTTGAAGATGGATCTAACTTAAGGTAAAAGAGAAAGCATTTTTGAGCTGTATGCTGGGGCCAGATTTTTAAAGAAGTCCCATCATGCCCTTTGTTGATCAAAGTCATCAAAAGCTGGCTTTCAGCAATGGAAACACAATCTTGATATTTTTGGTGAAGATTTACAGCCTCCCATTCTTAAGATCAATGACAGCAAACTTTCAATAAGGAATTCCTTAACTCTATACTAAGTCCTTTGTAACTGTTAGCACAGTTAATGCTCACAACATCCCTAGGAATTAAACTGCACAGTTTAGGGGCTATAAGCACACCCTCTGGAACCAGTTGGTCTGGCTTTGAATCTGCTAGGATGTTCCAGTTACATCCCACATATGACATTTCCTAAATTTCCTAAATTTCCTAAATTCCATTTCCTAATTTCCATTTCCTAAATGGGACCTATTGCTTTCCCCATCAACATGCCCCCTTACTTATATTTGCTACCTTAAACATTGTTACTGCCATTTTTATCCACTCACCAACTCTGAAATCTGCATTTCTTTACCTCACAATTCACCCTTCTTGATTGCATTCATTGTAGCTCACAGCATTTTTATGCAGGCTCTTCCACTAACCTCTTCTTTTATCTTTAGTCTTAACCTGCTCTAATCTATGACCACAGAACTTCATACAAATTGTAGTCTGTCAGACCCAGCTCATAATCATTTGATTTCCCCTTTGTCTTCAGTTGATTTATAGAAAATTTTAGGTGAATACCTCTGTATACAAGAAATTAAGTTATATGCTGGGCCATTCACACATCCATAGTTTACTTTGATAGGTGTATAAACAAAATTGTAACAGTACAACATGATAAGTGCAATAAAAGGTATGAATGAAAAGTATATATAGGTAGCACATGGCTTATCGGTGAAGCCAGTACACAGTGTGGGGATTCCAGCTGGGTTTCAAAGATTAGCTGAAGTTTGCCAAGAGGATGGGTGCGAGGATTCTTTCAAGTATATTCTGGGCAAATGCACTAGGATGTGCAAATATATTTTAGGCTTTCTTCATAGCATTCAGAATCCTTCCATCCTAATTGTGCCATCCTAACAATCCCCCAACTTATTCAACAAGTACTCTTCATGTAGATACAATGAACCAAGTGTTCCCAGAAGTACTATATTTTTCATTTTCTCAATGCCTTTTTTTTTTTTTTTTAAATGTCATGAACCATCTAGCAAACTACTACTCAGGCAGTGGTGTTTCTAAACTCAGTCGTTTTACTAACCAATTCCTCTGCCCCCAGCCCCTACTCCCAGGCTGTGTTGCTTGTGGCTCTTCTCTGGGTATTGATTTTTGTCCAGGGCTAGCTCTGATCTTAAAGTGGCTACTTTGCATTTAGGGATCATGCCCAGATACAACTAGGTCTTCCAGGTGGGTTTTTAACAGCCGTGCTTGTACCACCTGACTTTGTCCACTCAAGTAAAATAATCAGCATTTCTCTCCTAGAAATGGGGCATTTTGAGCTATGAGAGGCTGAGGCTGCTGAATCAAAGGGACATATACACACCTCTGCTGATTACTGGGTTGTTCTGGTTTCTCTATTTTCTGAAACTTGCTTGTTCAACATTTCTTTTAATTATATGAGCCACTTCACTATGCTTCCAATCAATTGCTCCCCCTCCCCCAGAAGCTATTTGAGATTGATTGCCATTATTCTGCAACCAAAGCTCAAACTCTTCCCCCAAAAACCTTAAATATGACGTTCAAACATTACCTAAAATGATTAATATTCATGTGTGGATTTACCTAAGACTTCACCGAAGTTAGTGATTGGCATGTAATAGACCTTCAGTAAATGCCAAATGAATGTATGAGTGAGTTAATGAAATGACCTATTCGGTTTCAATTCCAACAATCTGGCGACGTATCATTTAAAATTAAGACCCCAAATCATCAACAGCTGAAGAATTGTCTATTACTTGGGACTACGGAGTGATCAACAGATGCTACATTATGTCTACTGCAGCAGAGAATAGTCATTCTCTGACCAGTCAAATCAGTTGTAGCTGAGCAGCTCCTGCTCTCTGCCCATACCGTTTTTGAGAGATCCTGGAACTGAATGTGTGTTGAAGGCAAAGGGGAGATTGTGTCCTTGTGGATACAAACACTGCAGAGTCAAGATGGGGAAATTAGGCTAAGAAAGGGCTAAGGAAAGATAATTTACCTGGGACCAAAGTGGACCCATAAGGGCAAAAAAGCTAAAAGGTAAAAAAGGACGACAGAATACTTGTGACAAGATAGTAAGCTTTTGGCCATTTTTGAAATAATTTCTGCGATAATGAGTGTACTTAAACTGCCATATTATTTTTATTTTTTTGGTGTAATGTTTATAGAGCTGTAAATGCATTTTGAAATGATATATCTCATTTCAACCAAATATATTTATATTAAGTCTATTCATATTTTAACTCTGAATTGGGCTTATACCTACCTTCTTATTGAACCTCTCCCTTAGAGCCATTACCTCAGGGAATCAAGAACTAACTATATTCCTGTTTTTTGAGACAAACTTTAATTTCAAAATGTAGCAATTTTATTTACGTTAAAAGCAATATTTTTTTAAAAAAGATTTTATTTATTTATTTGACAGACAGAGATCATTTTAAAGATTTTATTTATTTATTTGACAGAGAGAGAGCACAAGTAGGGAGAGAGGCAGGCAGAGAGGGAGGGGGGAGGGAAGCAGGCTTCCTGCTGAGCAGACAGCCGATGAAGGGCTCCATCCCAGGATCCTGGGATCCCAGGATCCCAGGATCCCAGGACCCTGGGATCATGACCTGAGCTGAAGGCAGAGACTTTAACCCACTGAGCCACCCAGGCACCCTAAAAGCAATATTTTTAATGTAGAAAGTTACTCTTTCGGGTTTTATTATTTCACATGTTACTTCCATAGATAATCTGAACCATATCATTGTTGGATCTATTTAACATTCCCAGGAAACCAAATTCAATTTCCAATGTCTGTGGATGTACCCGTGGGAAAGCAGATAGGGACTAATACTTACAATGAACTCAAAGAAACATTAAAGTTATAAACAGTAACAATTTTTCATAATAAATATACAGTTCTTTTTGAGCACAAATTTAGTCTGTGCTTTCTCATAAACATTTTTTTTATTCTGAAAAAATAAAGGAAAACTCTTTTTTAAATTAGTAGAGTTTTTAGCCTAAAGCCTTAGGGTCTTTCAGTAAGTACACATTTGAAGCAGAGTGGGTGATGTAGTCATGGGAATTTTTAAGGAGCATAAAATATTTAAAGGTATGTCATTTCCCATGTCTGAAAGTACCATTAGTAAGACATATTCTTCACTTGCCAGAAAGAGTAAGAAAATGTTTAAAATACTGCTATTTCATCATTTTGGGAAACAGTTGACACTCCTCAAACAACCAGAAAAAAAATGTTTTGATAACATTTCCTTTGAGCCCCTTAGAGAAAGAAGACATAACTCCAGTAGTATTTGACTTAGCATGCATACATGCATTTATGTCAGTCTAACTGCTTATACACTTGAGGTGTTAATTCTGCTCTCCCTGATTCACATGGAACTAGATACTGTATCTGTTTGCCATGGCAACACTATCTTGATGAAATGCTGCAGGCTCCTTATCAAAATGAGTCATGCTTCTGGTAGTGACAATATGACTCTATTCCCAGAGCACTGCAGCAACTGATTCTTGTGTTAGGAAAAGAGGGAATGTTTCATGAGTGTGTGGGCTGTACACAGAACAAAGGGGTTATCTATAATTCAGACTAAAAATAAATGCCCGAGTTACCCATAGACTTCTCACCAAGGGCCCTGCTCCAGAAAAGCTTCAGATGAAAATTGGTGTTTGAAATTTTTCTAAAGAAGAATCCAAGTATAACACAGAATTGCACCTTTTCTAATATCTTTCTCTAATTACTTAATTTTTTCCCCATAATCCTATTACTGGTAGTCTTACTTTGCCATTCATGTAATAATAAGATTGTAAAAATGTCAAAAAGATGTTGTTATGGAACATTAAGTGCTGAAGCCAGGGAATAGTAAATCCACTCTCCAGACAGGAACTAACGGTGACATTTTTCAGAAGACATGCTGTCAAGCCAAGAATGACATTGCTATAAATGTGAAGAAGGGGTTCATTATCTAGTTTTTTTGCTTAGTGACAATAGGGTACAACAAAAGATAAAATTTCTATGTTAACATCTGATAACAACTCCGTGACATAATACTGTATGTTTCTGGGTATAAATATAAATTATGAAGTCTTTGTGCATAATTAGAACAAAGAGCTTATCTACAATCAATAGCATTGTAGATGGAACAAATTAAAGAGCACTACTCTGGGTGTGCCTCTGATATATGACCATCAGAGCATTCTACATTGTTCTACATTGAATACACTTGTAATTTCTCTTATGATGCCAACTGTAGATGGTTTTTAATAGGCCTGTTTCTGATTCTTGGCCCATTTCTTTGTTGCCTGGGTCACATGATCTCTTACCTCATAGTAAATATGTAATCAGATCAATATGTGTATGGAGTGAAGTGATGTTTATTTTAGAGGAGTGGCTCTCAAATTGTTCTCAGGACTCCTATATATTCTTGAAAGCTAGGGCGACTGGGTGGCTCAGTTGGTTAAGTGACTGCCTTTGGCTCAGATCATAATCCCAGAGTCCCAGGATTGAGTCCCGCATCAGGCTCCCAGCTCCACGGGAAGTCTGCTTCTCCCTCTGACCTTCTCCCCTCTCATACTCTCTCTCTCTCAAATAAATAAATAGGAGAATCTTAAAAAAAAAATTATTGAAAACTCCAATGTGTTTTCATTTATGTGGGTTAGATAGGTATTGCTATTTACCACATTAGAAGTTAAAACTAAGAAAAAAGAGAAGTAAAAACTAAGAATTTTTAAAAAATATGCATTTATTTAAAAATAAAAATAATATAACCAATACATGGTAACATAAATAGCATATTTGTGTGCATCTGTGTATATGTGTGTGAAAACAACCTATTTTCCAAAACATAGGATATTTACTGAGAACAGTGGTGCTGTTTTAAACTTCTGTAAATCTTTGTAATGCCTGACTTAATAGAAAACAGCTAAATTCCCACATCCACTTCTATGTTCAAAATATAGCAATCTGTTGTTTTGGTTGAAGTATATAGAGAGTGTGCCCTCACACAGACAAATAATTGGAAAAGGAAGAGTGTTTTAACAGCCTTTCAGATAATCAGGGATATAGTTCTTTGATACTACATTAAAACTCAACAAGTGGGTATTTTTTATGGTTAGTTACAGTGTGGGCTCTGAAAACAAATTGGTAAATTTTGCATACTCTCTGACATTTAAAAGTTGTTGAACTATATTGTATTTTGGATGGATATTAACTGCTATGCGACCTTTTTTTGCTATCATGGGTTGGTCAATTGGAAAATATCACTTCACTGAATTAGCAGACCTTCCCTATATAAACACACTTCATTATTTAATACAGAAAAAAATGACATGTGTTTATAACATCACTGAACTCATCAGAAAAGTTTGTAAGCATTGTGAAGCTGCCAGGTTCGTGGCAGATACAAGTCTTTCAAAATTTTTATTTTTGCTTGAAAGTTTGAATTTTATCACTGGCAAAAATAGTGTCAGTTGTTTGACTTGAAGTGACAAAGCTTATTTCATTCCTTTCCAAGAAAATGTCTGTTAGATACCCAAGTCTGAATAACCGTAGCTTGTCTGTCAGTTCTCTCAAGTGAAAATGGCGTTCCATGAAAAATGCAGCTAGCTTATCTCCATGTTCAATCACCAGTTGCTTTTCCTCAAAATGGCAGATATAAAGCAGAGGCTTTTTTGGGTCCTCCCATATTGTCACACAATACTCAAAAATGCATATACACAAGGGTCAAGATTCCATAAAATTAATAATTTTTACTGTTTCATTTAGCACATTTTTAAGTAAACCTAGATTTAAAAAAAATTATATGTGGTTGAGTGAGAACCTAATGCCTATTCATATCATTTGGTGTCACTCCGTTGATTCAGGCTAAGACATACCCAATTTTATCTACCAATGGTTTGGCACCATCAGTGCAATGTCAACATAGTGAAAAAGGCAAATATCATCTTACATTATTGGGTGACTTAGTATTATGAAAATGGTAGGTTCCCTTGAGGTCTTGTGTGCTACTGTCTAAATCTACCACTTATTACAGTGTTCTTATTATCTATTGCCATGTAGAAAACCATCTAAAAAATTAGTGGCTTAAAATGACAATTTGGCATTTTCTCTCATAATTCTGTGAATTGATTCAGTTCAGAAGGGAGGTTTTTACTTAAGGTTTCTAAAACACTTGAGGTCCTCAGCTGGGGCGGAGTCATCCAAAGACTTCCTCTCTGTGCTAGTCAGGATTCTCCAGAGAAACAGAACCAGTAGGATATGTATAGATATACGTAGGAAGACATTTGTTATTGGAATTGGCTCCCATGCTATGGAGGCTGAGAAGTCCCACAGTTTGCCACCTGTGAACTGCAGAACTGGAAACGTCCGCGTTGAAATTCAGGCAGAGTCTGTGAAAACCAGGGGTCTGACGGTACAAGTCCCAGCATGAGTTTGAAAGGCCGAGAACCAGGAGGGCTGATGTCTGAAGGCAGGAAAAGAAAGCCATCTTAGCTCAAGACGAAACAGAGAATTCACCTTTCCTCTGCCTTTTTGCTCTATTCACCCCTGCATGGATTGGATGATGCCTGCCCGAATTAGTGAGGGGATCTTCATTACTCAGTCTTCTTATTCCAATGTTAATCTCTTCCAGAGACAGACTGAGAAATAATGTTTTATCAGCTATTTGGTCATCCTTTTGCCAGTCAAGCTGACACATAAAATTAACCATCACACTCCCCCATATGTCTGCTTGAGGTGATTGGGCTGGAACAGCTGAAGGAAGACTGAGCATCTTGCTCTCATCGTGGCCTTTCCATTTGGCTAGCATGGGCTTCCTCACAGTGTAATGGTCTTAGGGTGGTTGATTCTCCGACATGGTGCCTGGCTTTTCCTGGAAAGAATTTTCTAAGAGATAGGAACGTGAGCTCCAGTACACAAAATTGGCACAATATCACTTCTGCTGTGATCTCCTGGGCAAAGCAGTCATAGAACTCATACAGATTTATAGGCCCACTTCTCAACAGGAGGAGTGAAAGGAATTTGTCTTCACAAATAGTGTGATCTTGGAGAGTCATTTCATAGATTTCTCCAAATCTCATTTTCCTTGTCTGTAAAATGAAGGTGACAACTGCCCCTACCTTATAGGGTCTCTATGAGGATTAAATGACCCAATTAAACAAGCCTTAACATGGTGCCTCCCAAATAGTAGAGTTTATTACGTGTTAGATGTTATTATCATTTTTACTGTTACATTTTTATGCTGTTATTTCATGATAGGCAAAAATTAGTCAATATTTTCTATGGTTTCAATTCAGCTTATCCTTTTAAAATCTCACCAGCTTGAGCTTCTTGGAATTGAACTTTTTCTTCCTTGCTCAGCTGTCACAGTCACATCAGTTTTCTGTACCAGTTATTCCAGTAGAAATACAGAGCACAGAGGAAGGCTGGAATGCAGGAGAATAAGCTTCTCTCCAGGCTGCACTTCAATGTTGGTGACCTTGTATGTGTCTCTGTCCAGAAACTGCTGCCTGGGTCAGGTTCCAAATCATAAACTTTGTAGACTAGCTGTCTGGAGCTTGTATATGAAGCCTCTTGCCCTCTTGGAACAACCCTCCCAAGGATGCCCTTATCATTATATTTTTTTAATCCTAATTTTTACTTATTAGTAGACCATTTCACAACAAGATGTTAACATACCACACACTCAAAGCCTCTTACTACTCTTTAACCTTTACTATAAGCTCCAAAATCAAGTGAAGAACAAGTCTTGCACCAAATGTGAGTGACAAACCAGTACGGATACAGCATCTTTGCAAAACTGAAAGACATAGGAAAAACATCCATTAAAACTTCCTCTGCTGGACAAAGTAACTCTTACCACTTTCACTGGTAGATTTGAGTACTTCATCTCTAAGTATGGTAAAGTTTGTATTTTTTCTTTTATGAAGAGACAAAAAGCAGACAAAATGTTCAAAACAAAATTTGCATTTCATAAGCAATGAAGAAACTGTGTAGAATAAAAGACTATCACTACCCTTTCAAAAATATGCTTCAGTGCATCTTTTCTAACCTTGGTCTAAATGGTAGGGATGAGTGTGGCTTAACAAGCAGCATCCCCTCCAGGTCTCATTTAATACTTAATTCCAAGGCTAAAATGTTTGACCCTCTTGCCAACTGACAAGGCAGCACCCAGCCTCCATTGTAAAATATCTTTTCCTGGAATAGACTTTTAATGGAAATGTCATTTGTATGTATTAGTAGTAGTAATTCTAATTTTCAAATTTGCCCTTATTTAGGTAAACAACCATAGTTGTTAGGAAAACTTTCTGCCAATTAAAGCAACTTTTGAAAACGTTTCCAGAATATATAATCTTGGTTTCCTTCTTAACAGTGTCACCAGTTATAATAGTCTTCTACTATTTGAAAGATAGCTAGTCTTTTTTATTTAGATGCCAACCTTTGGTTATTCACAAATAGAAACTATTTGTAGGCATGCATCTTTCTGTTGCCATCTCATACTCTTGGGTGCTTAAGTATTACCAAGAGATCCCTCACACTTGGGAAGTTCTTAATTAGGATAATAGGGGTAATGGACTTGATCAAATGAAGAATGCTCTTAGAAGATTGGTTTTATTTCCCTAGTAACTTGGAGTGTATTCAACTATCTTCTAAGAATGTATTTTAGTCTTCATTTAAAGTATAACAGAACTTAGAAGGCAGCTTCTAAGACTATGTACTTGCAAATAATCAAATGGAAATCTTCTTTGATTGGCATGCTGACCTTGTGTGTGTGTGTGTGTGTGTGTGTATGTGTGTATGTACAATACATATAGGGCAAATCTGGTTAAATCAAGTTGATTTATACAGATTTAAGTCTTTATTTTAAAAAACACTAAAAACACTAAATGCTATCTTATTTTCCCCTTTAATTGGCATTATCTTAATATGTATTCATTACGAACCTGAGATAAAAGCATTCATTATCTTAGATAGCATAAACTATGTACTTCGAAGCACAATTTGTTTTACTTTATATCTTGTCAAATTAATTTTACAGCATTATGAGAAAGCTGAAAGATGCAGTTTAGTCTGGTTATTAAAACCCCGGGCTTAGGAAGCACCTAGCTTTAGATACTAGTCCTCTAGTGGTTCTCTGATCTTGGTTCTGTTTCTAAATCGAAGCCTCCATCTCCACATCTGTGAAGTGGGGATAAAAATAGTGCCTCTGTCATGTGGTTGCTATGAGAATTAACTGACATAATTCATGTAGAGCACCAAGTATATGGATTTGGGGCCTACTTGTTAGCTAGGCAAACCTACAAAAATTAAAATACTAAGTAAGATAATTTTGAAGTTGAATGTGGAATACCTCGATTTTTATACTCTTATCAGGGGTAGTTTTGCCTTTCTTATATACAATTAAAATAATCATTGTCAGAACAGGAGGTATTTATATTATTTAACTTAACTAAAACCTTAACATTGAGTATATTTCTTCTTTAGCAGACTGTTAATCATGATTCATCAATATCAGCTTGCATATTTAAATACATCTTCAGTGTGAGTGTGTGTTTTGAGGAGCTTCATTATAGGAATTTTTTAAAAAATCAGAAACATGAAATAAACATGAAAAAATAACCCTTGTAAGCTTGTAGGTGCTAATGGTACCAGTTTCTTTTAGATCCTGACCCATAGATATTCTCATATACATGTATGTTTGTGCTTATGTATGTTTCTGTATACAAAGGCATAAATTATTTGTGCAGATCAGATCATAAAATAATATTATTTTATATCATGCCTTTCTATTGAAAGATATATGCTGTCAGGAATTTATCCTACAGATACCCTGCAAAAGAACATTATTACATGGGTATAAGATCAATCATTGTGGCATTGTTTGTAATAGGAAAAGCTAGCTAATTATTCTGAGTTTAAGATATCAAAAGTAGATTTAAAACATAATCTTTAACCACCCGCTCCTCAAACCCAAGCTCTTACACTAGTTTATCATCCCTTCCTTAGTTGAATCGAAATGATCTCCCTCTTCATTTATTGGGCTAGTTCGGGAAGTCACAAATGTCTACTTTTGGCCTGGAATCTGCGCCTGGCCCTGGGCCCTGTGGTATTGTGTGGTTTGTTCCCTCATGGGACTTCTAGCCTTGTGGCCTAGTTAACTCCTTTTTACTCCTCAGGTTCGCTTACATTTCCCTTGGTACAGGAAACTGGTGAAGAATGGCTTAAGTGCCCACTTTTTGTTCATAGCGGACCCTGCACGTCCCCTGTCACTTAGCTTCATTGCACAGCTCTGGAATTGCTTGTCTGTCTCCGTATCCCCTGCTAGTCAGAGAACTCCATGAGAGCGAGACGTGTGTGTTCCTGGCTGATGATTTGTCAGCATTTAGCACTGTGCCACGCACAGGAGGTGTGCAATATATATGTTAACTGAACCAATGATCACCTTTTCCAAATACTGCTTTGACCTTTCCACTGTTCCTAGTTATATTTTTGGTTCATTTTCTAGTGCCTGTGTTTAATTATTTCTTCCGTGTATATGTCCATGCTGCCTGACCCTAATTGGGTAAGACATTGTCTGTTGAATCTGTCTTTTCCCATGTCCATAACAGAACAGTTCATGTGATCAAGGCTTTACACTTAGAACAATTGGTTCCGAGAACAATTGGTTCCGAGATTAAATTATTTTAAGTTCAAGGACAGAGCTACAGTTTTTTTCATCTCTCATACCTTCTGATTCTCTACATAACAGTATATTCAGTAAATATTAAGTAATAGGGGCACCTGGGTGGCTCAGCGGGTTAAAGCCTCTGCCTTCAGCTCAGGTCATGATTTCAGGGTCCTGGGATCGAGCCCCACGTCGAGGGGCTCTGCTTGGCGAGGAGCCTGCTTCCTTCTCACTCTCTGCCTGCCTCTCTGCCTACTTGTGACCTCTGTCTATCAAATAAATAAACTGTTAAACAAAATCCTTAAAAAAATATTAAGTAATAGAAAATGTGATTTCAGAGAAAATATTAACTAAAGATAGCAGTGGAACAGCAGACATGTCTAATAGGGCAATATACTAAGTAAAGCTTGACTTGGGCAGGTTTGGCATCACCCAACCTAAATTTGAATGTTGGCGCTGCTGTTGACTTTGTGATCCCGCGCCTCAGTTTTTTCCATCTTTAAAATGGGACTAATACAACTCACCTCACTGGGGGGTCTTGTAAGGAACAAATAGGATAAAATTGGATAAACATGGGACATATAGTACAGTGGTCTATAGTAGTTGTTATTTTCTTTCTCACCAATTTATAGTCTTTATTAAGATAAAATAAGAGATTCTTCACATTCATATGTCATGCCTACATATTTACTGGTATATTTTCTTCTACAAAAAAGAGATATTAAATAAATGTGAAAGCCCTACAGGCTTTTATAATTCTGGGCATATAGGAGTATGTACAATAAACAAATTAATTTTATGTTGCAGCTTCCAGAGATGGAGAAATCTGGAGACTGGGCCAGAATGTCAGGCGGATACAATTCTGCCAATAGCCTACTTTCAATCAGCTGGCCACTCAGAAGTTCCAATTCAAAAATGAGTCACAGAAATTCCTATTTAAGTTAAAGAGAGTTGGCCATTTTTTTTTTAAGATTTTATTTATTTATTTGTCAGAGAGAGAGGGAGAGAGAGCGAGCGAGCACAGGCAGACAGAGTGGCAGGCAGAGGCAGAGGGAGAAGCAGGCTCCCTGCCGAGCAAGGAGCCCGATGTGGGACTCGATTCCAGGACGCTGGGATCATGACCTGAGGCGAAGGCAGCTGCTTAACCAACTGAGCCACCCAGGCATCCCAAAGAGAGTTGGCCATTTTAAACTGGAATGTAGGATATGTCATTTTATTATAAAGAAAACGATCGCTTTAATGATATACTTTTCAAAGCACAATATTTAAAGTTGGAAATGAAGTCTTTTAATATATATACTTTTATTTTTTAAAAAAAAGCAGTATTGAAATCATGTTATTTGGAGTCACGACCGAGGTTGGAAATGAATTGCCTGAAAAATCTGGTCCTTGAGCTTTATCGTTACATCTCTATGTAAATGAGGAAATTAGAACTCAAAATAATCTCGCACATAATACAAGCAAAACAACTAGCCCAATTCTAGTGTTCAGATTTCTATGGCATTCTCTGTTTCAGAATTAATTAAAAATAGAATCTGGGAGAGTTGATTAAGTTCTGCTCTTTTGTTCCCTGTATAACTACAAATTGAGAAATCATAAAATATTTGAAGCTGGGTTTACTTCTTGAAGTACAATTTGAAAATAAAGAGAGGGAAAATTACACACACACATACACACACACACACACGCACACACACACATTTGAGTTAGGGGGCCAAATTTTCTCTCTTCAGTCACAGATACAGCTGGACAGTTGCAGGTTTTCTTGGCTGGAGTAAGGCCAGCCCATGAGACTTACTGCAGCTAGAAGCAAATCAGACCATCTCCCTGTAGGTAGGAAGACCCAGGATTATTGCCCAGAAGGTGGAAGTACATTTTCATGGTTTCTTCTTTTAAACCCCTATCAGGATCTCACTCTTCCTCCCCTGGAAGGAGTAAAGAAGTGAACAGAACAATACTCTTTCCATACTTTCTCTCAGGGAGAATGGTTTGGAATTTCTTCTGTGAAAACATGAGGACTCTGTGTGTCTGTGTGTGTGTGTGTGTGTGTGTGTGTGTGTGTTTTATATTTCCCAATACTATTGTGTAATACATATTTTTAATCTCTCTTTCTATACACATTATATACATGTGCATGTGCATATGTACATACATGTATTTTCTCTTTAATGTTTGTATAAATAAGTATTTATATGTATGAATACACACACATAGTCCTTAAGAGAGATAAATGGGGACAGAGGGAATAAACAGAAACTAGAAGGAAAACTTTCAATTCTTTCAAGCTTCAAAGTAAAAAGTTAGGGTAGTCCTAAAAGTCCGGGAACATCAGCTAATTTGCTGGAGATAAGGTGTTATCATCATATCTATTTACATTGATCTTTTATTGTGGTGATTAATATTATGGTCGTAATATGTCACCGAAGTAAGGAAGAACTTAAATATTGATACCACTTTTCAGAAAGTTAGGCAAGAATGAGTATCCCTTAAGAAGTGCATTATGGGGCGCCTGGGTGGCTCAGTGGGTTAAGCCTCTGCCTTTGGCTCAGGTCATGATCTCAGAGTTCTGGGATCGAGTCCTGCATCAGGCTCTCTGCTCAGCGGGGAACCTGCTTCCTCCTCCCTCTCTGACTGCCTCTCTGCCTACTTGTGATCTCTCTCTGTTGAAAATATAAAAAAAATCTTAAAAAAAAAAAAGAAGTGCATTTTGCCTTTTCATATAGCTTAAGATCCATTTTTATGTAACATTTATTCACTTCTGGTTTGTTTTCCATGTTTTTTTTTTTCCAGAAACAAACAGGATGGCATGATGTTATAAATTCTTCTATTTATATGCTTGGTTGTGCTCTCAGAATCCAGAGGCATAAACTCTCCAGTGAATAAATATCTGTTTCCTTATTTAAAGGTCAAAAATTCCATCTGTATTATCTATCATATAAATGTTAAAAAAAAAACCACTGGTAATTTTAATGTATATAGTTCATGAATAATATATAAACCAAGGCATTCACAGCAATTTTATATAAGGACTTAAAAAATCCAAAAGGGAATTAGCTTGAAAGAATAAATTACATGTAAATTTATTGTTTATTAACTTTTTCATTTACACACTTTTTTCCCGTTTTCTTTCTTTTTTTTTTTTTTGTGATGCTGGGTTATTTATTTTGTGCATCTGTGGCAATAAATGAGATCTCAGTGGTGGTATGTTTTTGACTCATCTCTGCAACTGTGCATGGCAAGAAGATGAGAAAATGATGGCAAGATCCCAGTAAGGAGTGGGGAGGGCTGAGAGCTGGACATCTGGGCTGGCAGAAACATCAAAGCCTAGGAAGGAAGGAAGGGGTAAGAGTGTAGTATAGGGGACATATCCCCATTTCTTTGCTCCCTCTCTTTTCCTTCCTCTCCTAGGGACCCAGGGCCCTGACACTATGCTGGATTTGTCTCTGAAGCCAGAAGACAGAGGAGACAGTGGGCTCTAAGTGACCAGTCTTCAAGCTGGCTTTGTTGGAAATCCTGTATCCTATGAGAAGGGTGAGAAGAGGCCATGACTATTTCCTTTTCCATGTCCCATTAACGGGGAGAAAGCAAAGACCCCTTTCCCAACTCCTCCGGAGGGCAGGAGAAGGGAAGGGCTGGGAGCTCCCTGAGAGCCCTGAGGTCTCCCACGAGGCTTCCCATCCCACAGGCAAGGACTAGAAGTACCGATTATATAAATCCATTCCTGGAAGAGCTCAGAGCCAGGATTGACAAGCATAGCTGGGACAAGACTGCCCCCAATCTGACTGGGACTCCTGGCAGTGAAAGCTAGGGTTGCTGAAAACCAAGTCAAGTGTTTGGGACTCTTGAGGGGAGAATGCAAGGCGCCAGGATAACTGCATCCCAGGACAGGCAATGTGGCAGTGAGAACACGGGGAACAGACCGGGACCAAGGTGCCTGGATCCCTGGAGAACAGAGGATGAGTACTGGAAGGAGAAATGAGTGCTGGGGGAACCCAGAAGTCTGGGTTCTGGAGTAGCAGCAAGTCAGAATTCCAGGATCTCTGTCTACCCTCCTCTCCCACTTCCCTCCATCAGGCAGAGGAGAGGGGAGGAGGGGGATGGAGGAGGGATTAAACCATGGGTTTAGTCCCTAGGTAGCCACATGAATACATTCAGGGCCAGACAGACACAGGAATGGTGGGGGACAAAGGAATTTAGTGCTGCATTGGCCCTGGAGGGGGCTGGGAGGGGTCAGGAGGCTGGGGAGGGGTGCTGGGGCTCGGTCCTGGGGTTGCACGACGCTGTCCTTTGCGGTGGCCCCATACACAGTGTGTATGACCACAGCCCTCCTCTTCCTCCTCATCACTCTCCGTGGAGCTCTCGCCAAAGGCCCGAGGTTTCTCATAAATACAGTAGCATTTTGATGAGCGGCGGCCCATGTGTTCGTTGTCCACAGTGTCACTCGTCCATTCCACCTTTTTCTCTAGCTTCCGTTTCCGAAGCTTGATGGTCAGGCTCTTTCTCTGGGTCTCTGGGGTCTAAGACAATCGGGATCGGGTTCAGAGTAGCAGCCAGGATCCTCCACCTTCTTTTTTCCCCCTCCTGTTTTCATTTTCTGCTAAAGGATACAGGATATCAAAGTAAACCGAAGGTGTGACTGTAGATTTTCTAGACAAAAGTAACTGTCCTTTGTATTTAATAATACTTAAGTATTAAGTAATAATACTTAAATATTTAAAAATACTTAAATATATTTTACAGAATAAAAGAAATGTTATTTATGTATATTCAGACAATTGAAATATAAAGAATGCTGTTGTATATCACTGACTCACATTTTCACTTTTAATTACTTTTTGAATTCCAGTTGAATTAATTTGCTGTTTTATAATATAACTAGGGCAATCTTATAAAATAGAAGAGATTCTTTATAGGTATTGATTCTACAATTCTATTTATGCCTGTTTTAGTCATTTTTAATTTTAAGAAATTTGTTAACTTGTGGTTGTCTTTCTATACACATTACTGGTATTCACTGAAAGGGTCCATGTAACTAAAATGGTATACAACTTTCTTGAAGAATTTACATGTTATTATAACATTATTTGTTTATTCTTATTACCAATAACTTGTTATTGTATAGAAAGATTGAGTTATACTGGAATAGTAATAGTTTTGCCTTTATTAAATCTTAGAAGAAATAAATGGCTTTTCTAGAAATAGCTTTTTGATCTACTTAAATTTTAGCTAAGGAAATGGGTGATCCTTATTGTTCCTAAAATCATTGTGTCAGATGTGTGTGTTGTGGGTAGGGAGAGTGTGGAATTTGCATTCTTTTTCATTTCTTTCTTTCAGTGGATTAGGTCACTGCTTGGTGTCCACTGCGGGCGACGCGACGAAAGGGCTCACCATTGTGTTCCTTTGCTCGTTCAACCAGGCCTGCTGCTTCTGCTCCAGGGCAGAGGAGGAAGCCTCCTTTGTCTCCATGACAACCCTGTGCCCTCCGGGAAGCTGCTCTTAGCTAAAGACCTTCTGAGAGCTGGGGGAGGGGCCGTTTCTGAGGAAATTCTAACCTCATTTTCCCTCTTTCCAGCGTAATTTCCTTAATTGTGTGTGTCTCTCGCTCTTTTTTTTTAAAAACTATGTTTCTACATAATGCCGATACCCAAAAGCCACTCATCTAAAACGTTATTTTATAAACAATAATGTCCACATCACAAGGATTTTTCTAGCATCTGGTACCTAGTTTCACATTCCCCCACCCCTTTTGGGTTAACTTTAACTTTGTCTAGTTCTCCAATTCTCTGAAATGATTTAAATGTTAATGATCTTTGGAAAGCCAAACACTGCTTTAGCCTGGGAATATTGTTGCTATACATTATGCATATTTGAGAGGGAAAAAAGTCTCTGCCCCTCGTTTTAACAGCCTTACCAGCATAATTGTAAATTGCAGCCCCCCATAAAAAACGTGTTTTACCTTTAGACAGTATGGATGTATGCCCTATACATTATACTTAAATTTATCAAATTAATTCATTAGGGGTGTTTACATTTGCTGCAAATTCTCAGCAATATTTTACATATATCCTTATTCCTTTAAATAAAGTCTGTTTCTAAAAAACACGACTTTTGGATTTTGTGGGTTTTGTGTCTCTCCCCCCGCCCCCGCCCCCGCTCCCCGGTTCTTTATGCTTTGTCTCTAAACAGTCTCTTATAGTTTTGTGGTTTTCAACTAGCGTCCTGAATCAAATGAATTACAATTGTATCATAACTGTCCTGGACACTTCCTTAGGTGGGTACTGTGGCTTTATGTAGAATGAATTTAGATACGCTAGAACTACGGTTCCCAGAATGCCCTTCTCCATACGCCCTTGTCTCAGCGTTGCACATGCGCAAAGGTAAGGCTGCCATATTTTGCACTGAAGGTGCTGTATGGCCTGGAGCAATGGGCTGAATTGGGCGTGTTGCTGATTCACCTATGGGCGCAGGGTATCCCTGGGGCTTGTGACTTCTCCAGCCCCAGGCAGGCCTCCTTCTTTACCTTCTTTGGGTTCTGGACCCAGCTGATTATGGATCTCCGTGTCACAGGAGAGTCGCCTCTCCCACATCTCACCATGTGGAGCCCCTCTTATGGCTTTTCTGAATCCTGGACCAGGTGCGTGTGACCCAATTTAAAAGAGAAATAGAGAAATCAATAATTGCATAGGAATTTTTACCTGGTTTTCTCGGTAACTAATAGAATACGCAGACAAAAACCAGAGTTGATTAAACGCTAAATATGTAGATCATTACCTCACCGGGCAGAATAGACAATAGCGGAATGGCCACTGTTTTTGAACATATGCATATCATTTACTGGAAAAGACTGTAGTGGACCCTTGAAGAGCTCTGGGTTAGAGTCCCTGACACACCCCTCAGTAATGTCTGTGTGTAACTTTGACAACCCCAAGACTTAACTGCTGATAGCCTCCTGTTGACTGGAGGCCTTTCTGATATAAACCCACCCCCTATAGGTGTTATATACTGTAATCTTACAATAAGGTAAGCTAGAGAAAAGAAAATTAAGAAAGCCATTAGGACGAGAAAATGCATTTATATATAGTACTATACTGCACTTAAGAGGAAATCAATGCATGTAAGTGGACTCAATGCAGTTCAAACCTGTGTTGTTGAAGGATCAACTGTACGTGTCATTTATAAAGTCCCTGTTAGGGTCCGTGATCAAAGGAACGAGACTGATGCAAAGCAAAAGTCAAGCAAAGCTTTATTTCATGCCAAGAATCGAAAATCAAACTGACCAGTCGGGGCCGTCTCTTATGAAGAGGCGATGACGACGACCCGACGAGGCCGCTCCCCAGACAACACCGCTCCGGTGAGGTCGCTCTGGACGAGGCCACTCCGGGTAGACGAGGCTGCTCCGGACAAGGTCGCACCCCAGACGAGGCCGCTCGCCAACAAGGCCACTCTGGTGAGGCCGCTGCAGCGAGGTCGCTGGCGGCGGCGCTGCTGCTGACGACTACGACGACCAGGACAACCACGACACTCTCCACGACCATGACAACGTTGCTCCCGATGACTATCCTAATGGCTACTCTAATGGCTATCCCAATGGCTATTCTAACAGCTAATCCCAACAGCTACTACAACTCCTCCTACTACTATCCCCCACCCCAGCCTCGCAGACTAACCTTTATAGAGGTGGTTGAGCCCGGCCCACACACAGGTGGCCAATGAGATTTCAACACACCACAGTAAATATATGTGCGCCCCACTGGTTGGATGTCTCCATCTGGCCTGACCCGCCCCTATATCCGGGGTTTGCAAGTAAGTTCCTCTGGCTAACCAGGCCCTCACATAGGCCCCCACAGTCCCAACAAACTTTATTTATTTTTAAAATTTTATTTTATTGTGGTAAGAACACAACATGAGATTTGTGTGCTTAACAAATTTTGAAGTGTATGATACATTATTGTTGACTATAGGTATGGTGTTGTACAGCAGATTTCTAGAGCTTATTTGTCTTGTTTAAATGAAACTATGCTTGTTGATTAATAACTCCTCTATTCCCCCCTCCCTCAGACCTTGGCAAGCACTATTCCAATTTTTGAATCTATGAATTTGATTATTTTTAGATATCTCATAAAAGTAGAATTAGGCAGTATTAGTCTTTCTGTGACTGCCTTTATTTCACTTAGCGTGCTGTCATCAACGTTCATCTGTGTTATCTCATATTGCAGAACTTCATTCCTGCACATTCACCACATTTTCTCTCTCCTCTCATCTGTCAATGGACATTTGGGTTGTTTTACCACTTGGCTATATTGATTAGTGCTTCAGTGGAAACGGGAGTGCTAATATCTTTATGATCCCAATTTAAATTCTTTTTTTTTTAAAGATTTTATTTATTTATTTGACAGACAGAGATCACCAGTAGGCAGAGAGGCAGCCAGAGAGAGAGAGAGAGGGGGAAGCAGGCTCCCCGCGGAGCAGAGCGCCCGATGTGGGGCTCGATCCCAGGACCCTGGGATCATGACCTGAGCTGAAGGCAGAGGCTTTAACCCACTGAGCCACCCAGGCGCCCCCCAATTTAAATTCTTTTGGGTAAATAGAAGTGGGATTGATGGATCATATGATAGTTCTATTTTTTTAAAAAAATTTTGTTTATTTATTTGACAGAGATCACAAGTAGGCAGAGAGGCAGTCAGAGAGAGAGGAGGAAGCAGGCTCCCTGGGATCATGACCTGAGTGGAAGGCAGTGGCTTTAACCCACTGAGCCACCCAGGCACCCAATAGTTCTATTTTTAATATTCTGAGGAAACTTATATTGTTTTCCATAGCAGTTGTACCACTTGCATTCCCACCAATATTGTGCAGGAGTTCCAATTTCTCTGTGTGCTTGCCAACACTTGTCTTCTTGGATGTGTAGATCAATGTTTTTCATCAAATTTCGAAAGTTCGCAGCCATTATTTCTTCAAATACTTTTTCTTTTTCTTCTCTCTGTTTGGCACTGCCATTACAGGTGTTGGTGTGCTTAATGGTGTCTCATGTTTCTCTGAGGCTGTTTACATTTCTTTCTATTTCTCTTCAGTTTGTGTAATTGCTGTTGATCTTTAATCAGCTGTGCTAACTTTTTGTTCTACCAGCTCAGATTCACTGTTGAACCCCTTGAATAAATTTTTCACTGTAGTTATTGTGCCTTTCCACTCTAGGATTTCTGATCCCTCCTGCCCTCTGAGCTTGTTGTTATTGTTTGGTTGCTTGTTTTTTATTTTTTAAAATTTGGCTGAATGAGTTTTGTTAAGTCTATTTCCTCTTTAGTTTGCAGTCTCTGATTTTCCTGCTCAGATTGTTTTCCCTTATTTTTCTTTCTTAACTTGGATACCTTGGTGTTGCCCGTGGGTCAGCATTAACTACTTATTAATCAAAGATTATAGTTAGGCTCCCTTATCCAGTTAGATTTTTACTCTTTGCTGTTGAATGCATATGTGGCTTAGGCTGTTGTCCCTGTTCAGGGAGTTTGGGGTTTTGGCTTCATGTTCAGACAGGGACTAGTAACTTGAAATTCTCCTCTCTTCTCCTGAGGGAGTATAACCTTGGACATGCACAAAGTTTTTCAGACTGCCAGGAGTGATTCTGAATTTATTTTTAGTAAACAATAATCACCCTTGGGTTAGAGTAGTTTATTGTTTGGTATTTGGTCAAAGGTTATATTTAAAACCCTTTAGCAGGTGAGCCTTGTGTCCTGTGTTGATGGGTTTTTGTGCTTTAATGTGTGGCTCACGTCTTGTTCAGATTTGTTCTGAATGGCTGAAGCCTAGTGCATGCATATAGCCTTCTTGACCCACAGAATTGGCTGTGACCTCAAGAGGGTCCTTTTCAGCTTTCTTTTTTTTTTTTTTTAAAGATTTTATTTATTTATTTGACAGAGATCATAAGTAGCCAGAGAGGCAGGCAGGAGGTGGGGGGTGGGGAGGGTGCGGAGGGGAAGTAGGCTCCCCGCTGAGCAGAGAGCCCAATGTGGGGCTCAATCCCAGGACCCTGAGATCATGACCTGATCTGAAGGCAAAGGTTTTAACCCACTGAGCCACCCAGGCACTGCATCAGCTTTCTTTTTCTTGGTTCACTCTGTTAAACTTCTGGCTGTTCTGCTGTTTTGCTTGTATCATTGTTGCATGGATTCTGTGCCTTTAGTGCCACCGGTTCCTGATCATGTGGCTGCTTCGAACAATGAAGTGGTAGGCCAAAGAGCCGTGGGCACCAAAGCAAAGTGTATTGAGCCATAGTATAAAGCTCCTGGAGAGGGAGGGGGCCCTGAAAAGGTTGCCCCTGGAGTTTCTAAGTGTAGCAATTTTTATGAGCTCTTTTGGGGAACTATCTTAAGCAGTCAGGGTGTGCTAAGTCATGCAATCGGGGCTTTGGTCATGTATCTGTTTACCTATTAGGTTAATGTCTACACGTCGATGGTCTTTTTTGCTGTCATCTGGGGGCTTATGTCTTATTTGCCCCTTGCTCGTGATATTGGCAAATGCCTTGTGGTTAACTGTCTTATTTTAGGATGTTTTGCACAAGTCGTTTCTGCAGAGGATGCAAAACAGAATGCTAGTGCGATCCTGTTTAGCTGCAAAATAGGATGTTAGTGCTCTTTTATCTTAGCTGTCTTGACTCCATGTTTTCTTGCTAGGGACCCTGGCCCTGACTACTTAACTGTCCAACTAACTCCTAATAACATGGAGCTACTAGCATTCTCTTAATAAATGTCCACCAAGATATCATTTGTCTTCTGTAATACTCTTAGACATGGAGTTCTGCACTTTCTGTCCCAAATAAAGTCAGTCCTCTCAGAAATGGAGCTCTTTGTCTCCTGTGGCCTTCCTTCTCCTCTGGACAGAACCCCCGTGCCACTGCAACTAAATTGAAAGCAGAGTCCTGCTTGAGGAGTGGGCACTCTATGGTGAGAAACATCCTCTTGTAAAGACTTA
>PISX010004682.1:0-117883 GCA_004024625.1 Mellivora capensis | reverse complement strand
TCTCTTCTGATTTGGTTAAAGCACATTTTCCTGGGGTCTTTGCCACCCTTTTAGTATTTCATTTACTTCTTCATATATTCTTATATGGACAAAATGACAAGGCAGAAAAACTCACCACAAAAAAAGGAACAAGAGGCAGTAACGAAGGGTAGGGACCTATTCAATATGGACATTGGTAATATGTCAGATATAGAGTTCAGAATGATGAATCTCAAGGTGCTAGCCTAGCTTGAAAAAGGCATGGAAGATATTAGAAAAACCCTGTCTGGGGAAATAGAAGCCCTTTCTGGAGAAATAAAAGACCTAAAGTCTAATCAACTTGAAATTGAAAAAGGTATTAATGAGGTACAATAAAAAATGGAGGCTCTTACTGCTAGGATAAATGAGGCAGAAGAGAGAATTAGTGATATAGAAGACCAAATGACAGAGAATAAAGAAGCTGAGCAAAAGAGAGACAAATAACTCCTGGACCATGAGGGGAGAATTCGAGAGATAAGTGATACCATAAGACAAAACAACATTAGAATAATTGGGATTCCAGAAGAAGAAGAAAGAGAGAAGGGAGCAAAAGGTATATTGGAGAGAATTATTGTAGAGAATTTCCCTAATATGGCAAAGGGAACAAGCATCAAAATCCAGGAGGTGCAGAGAACCCCCCTCATAATCAATAAGAATAGGTCCACACCCCATCATCTAATAGTAAAATTTGAAAGTCTTAGTGACAAAGAGAAAATCCTGAAAGCAGCCCGGCACAAGAAGTCTGTAACATACAATGGTAAAAGTACTAGATTGGCAGCAGACTTATCCACAGAGACCTGGCAGGCCAGAAAGAACTGGCATGATATATTCAGAGCACTAAATAAGAAAAACATGCAGCCAAGAATACTATATCCAGCTAGGCTATCATTGAAAATAGAAGGAAAGATAAAAGGCTTCTAGGACAAACAAAAACTAAAACAATTTGTAAACACCAAACCAGCTCTACAAGAAATATTGAAAGAGGTCCTCTAAGCAAAGAGAGAGCCTAAAAGTATTAGATCAGAAAGGAACAGAGACAATATACAGTAATAGTCACCTTATAGGCAATACAATGGCACTATATTCATATCTTTAAATAGTTACCCTGAATGTAAATGGGCTAAATGCCCCAATCAAAAGACACAGGGTATCAGAATGGATAAAAAAGCAAAACCCATCAATATGCTGTCTACAAGAAACTCATTTTAGACCCAAAGACATCTCCAGATTTAAAGTGAGGGGGTAGAAAACAATTTACCATGCTAGTGGAAATCAAAAGAAAGCTGGGGTGGCAATCCTTATATCACATCAATTAGATTTTAAGCCAAAGACTATAATAAGAGATGAGGAAGGACACTATATCATACTCAAAGGGTCTGGCCAACAAGAAGATCTAACAATTTTAAATATCTATGTCCCTAACATGGGAGCAGACAACTATATAAACCAATTAATAACAAAATCAAAGAAACACTTCGACAATAATACAATAATTGTAGGGGACTTTAACACTTCCCACACTGAAATGGACAGATCGTCCAAGCAAAAGATCAACAAGGAAATAAAGGCCTTAAATGACACACTGGACTAGATGGACATCACAGATATATTCAGAACATTCCATCCCAAAGCAACAGAATACACATTCTTCTCTAGTGCACACGGAACATTCTCCAGAATAGATAACATCCTGGGTCACAAATCAGGTCTCAACTGGTATCAAAAGATTGGGATCATTCCCTGCATATTTTCAGACCATAATGCTCTGAAGCTAGAACTCAATCACAAGAGGAAATTTGTAAAGAACCCAAATACATGAAGACCAAAGAGCATCCTTCTAAAAAATGAATGGGTCAACCAGGAAATTAAAGAAGAATTGAAAAAATTCATGGAAACAAATGTTAATGAAAACACAATGGTTCAAAATCTGTGGGACACAGCAAAGGCAGTCCTGAGAGAAAAATATATAGCAATACAAGCCTTTTTCAAGAAACAAGAAAGGTCTCAAATACACAACCTAACCCTACAGCTAAAGGAGCTGGAGAAAGAACAGCAAAGAAAGCCTAAACCCAGCAGGAGAAGAGAAATAATAAAGATCAGGGCAGAAATCAATGGGAAAAGGAACCAAAAAAACCAATAGAACACATCAATGAAACTAGGAGCTCGTTCTTTGAAAGAATTAATAAGATTGATAAACCCGTGGCCAGACTTATCAAAAAGAAAAGAGAAAGGACCCAAATAAATAAAATCATGAATGAAAGAGGAGAAATCACAACCAACACCAGAGAAATGCAGTTATAAGAACATATCATGAGCAACTCTACACCAAAAATTTGACATTCTGCAAGATATGGATGCATTCCTAGAGGCATATAAACTACCACAACTGAACCAGGAAGAAATAGAAAACCTGAACAGACACATAACCAGTCAGGAGATTGAAGCAGTCATCAAAAATCTCCCAAAAACAAGAAACCAGAGCCAGACTGCTTCCCAGGGGAATTCTACCAAACATTTAAAGAATTAATTCCTATTCTCCTGAAACTGTTCCAAAAAATAGAAATGGAAGGAAAACTTCCAAACTCATTTTATGAGGCCAGCATTACCTTGATCCCAAAACCAGACAAGGATCCCATCAAAAAAAGAGAATTACAGACCAATATCCTTGATGAACACAGATGTGGAAATTTTCACCAAAATACTAGCCAATAGGATCCAACAGTAGCTTAAAAGGATTATTCACCATGACCAAGTGGGATTTATTCCAGGGTTGCAAGGTTGTTCAACATCCGCAAATCAATCAATGTGATACAATACATTAATAATAGAAAGAACAAGAACCATATGATACTCTCAATAGATGCTGAAAAAGCATTTGACAAAGTACAGCACCCTTTCCTGATCAAAACTCCGCAAAGTGTAGGGATAGAGGGTACATACCTCAATATCATCAAAGCCATCTATGAAAAGCCCATCGCAAATATCATTCTCAATGGGGAAAAACTGAGAGCTTTTCTACTAAGGTCAGGAACGTGGCAGGGATGTCCATTATCACTACTGTTTTCAACATAGTACTAGTTGTACTAGTACAACTAAGTCCTAGACTCAGTAATCAGACAATAAAAAGAAATGAAAGATGTACGAATTGGCAAAGAAGAAGTCAAACTATCACTCTTTGCAGATGATATGATATTATATGTGGAAAACCCAAAAGACTCCACTCCAAATCTGCTAAAACTTGTACAGGAATTCAGTAGTGTCAGGATATAAAAATCAATGCACAGAAATCAGTTGCATTTCTTTACACCAACAACAAGACAGAAGAAAGAGAAATTAAGGAGTCCATCCCATTTACAATTGCACCCCAAACCATAAAATACCTAGGAATAAACCTAACCAAAGAGGCAAAGATTTCTACTCAGAAAGCTATAAAGTGCTCATGAAAGAAATTGAGGAAGACACAAAGAAATGGAAAAATGTTCCATGCTCATGGATTGGAAGAACAAATATTATGAAAATGTCTACGCTACCTAAAGCAATCTACACATTTAATGCAATCCCTATAAAAATCCCATCCATTTTTTTCAAAGAAATTGAACAAATAATCCTAAAATATATATGGAACAAGAAAAGACCTTGAATAGCCAGAGAACTGTTGAAAAAGAAAGCCAAAGTTGGCGGGATCACAATTCCAGACTTCAAGCTCTATTACAAAGCTGTCATCATCAAGGCAGTATGGTACTGGCACAAAAACAGACGCACAGATCAATGGAACAGAATAGAGAGCCCAGAAATAGGCCCTCAACTCTATGGTTAACTAATCTTCAACAAAGCAGGAAAGAATGTCCAATGGAAAAAAGACAGTCTCTTCAACAAATGGTGTTGGGAAAATTGGACAGCCACATGCAGAAAAATGAAGCTGGACCATTTCCTTACACCACACACAAAAATAGACTCTAAATGGATGAAAGACCTCAATGTGAGAAAGTAATCCATCAAAATCCTTGAGGAGAACACAGGCAGCAATCTCTTCGACCTCAGCCACAGCAACTTCTTCCTAGGAACATCGCCAAAGGCAAGGGAAGCAAAGGCAAAAATAAACTATTGGGACGTCATCAAGATCCAAAGCTTTTGCACAGCAAAGGAAACTGTTAACAAAACCAAAAGACAACTGACAGAATGGGAGAAGGTATTTGCCAACAACATATCAGATAAAGGGCTAGTGTCCAAAATCTATAAGAACTTAGCAAACTCAACACCCAAAGAACAAATAATCCAATCAAGAAATGGGGAGGGGACATGAGCAGACATTTCTTCTAAGAAGACATCCAGATTCCAACAGACACATGAAAATGTGCTCCACTTCACTCAGCATCAGGGAAATACAAATTAAAACCACAATGAGATACCACCCCACACCAGTCAGAATGGCTAAAATTAACAAGTCAGAAAATGACAGATGCTGGCGAGGATGTGGAGAAAGGGGAACCCTCCTACACTGTTGGTGGGAATGCAAACTGGTGCAACCACTCTGGAAAACAGCATGGAGGTTCCTCAAAAAGTTGGAAATAGAGATACCCTATGACCCAGCAATTGCACTACTGGGTATTTACCCTGAAGATACAAATGTAGTGATCCGAAGGGGCACATGCACCCGAACGTTTATAGCAGCAATGTCTACAATAGCCAAACTATGGAAAGAACCTAGATGTCCATCAACAGATGAATGGATAAAGAAGAAGTGGTATATATATATACAGTGCAATACTATGCAGCCATCAAAAGAAATGAAATCTTGCCATTTGCAATGACATGGATGGAACTAGAGGGTATTATGCTTAGCGAAATAAGTCAATCGGAGAAAGACAACTATCATATGATCTCCCTGTTATGAGGAAGTGGAGAGGCAACATGGGGTGTTTGGAGGGTAGGAAAAGAATAAATGAAACAAGATGGGATCAGGAAGGAGACAAACCATAAGTGACTCTTAATCTCACAAAACAAACAGAGGGTTGCTGGGGGAGGGGTTAGGGGGAGGGTGGTGGGGTTATAGACACTGGGGAGCGTATGTGCTATGGTGAGTGCTGTGAAGTGTGTAAACCTGGCAATTCACAGACCTGTACCCCTGGGCCTAATAATACATTATATGTTAATAAAAATATTTAAAAAATTTTTAAAAATGTCATAGCTTATATAAAATTTGATTCAAAATGGATCATCAATTTAACTGTAAAACACAGAACTGTGAAATGTTTCAAAGATTGTACAGAATATAATCTTTAGGACCTAAGGCCTAGTTGAATCTTAGATGTTGCTCCCCAAAACATGATCGCTGCATAAAAAGAAATCCAATAAGTTAGATTTCATCAAGATTAAGAACTTTTCTCTTCAACAGATCCTAGTACAATGATAAAAAGACAAACTATTGATAGAGAAAACATGTGTAAACCTCATAAGGAAAATGACTCATATTTGAGTATTCAACGAATTATCCTAACTCTCCATTAAGAGAAAGAAACAAATAAAAAAATAGTAAAATTAGGAAATGGACAAAATATATGAAGAAACATTTTGCTGGAGAAATAATACAGATGTTCAGTATTACTAGCTACTAGTGAAATGGAAATTAAGACTATAATGAGTTATCACTTTACATACATTTGAATAGCTAAAAGAAAAAAATAATAATGACAATATCAAATGATCACATGATCCTCTCATAGATGCAGATCCTCTCAATAGATGCAGAAAAAGCATTTGATAAAATACACTTATCCTTTCCTAATAAAAACCCTCAAGAAAGTAGGGATAGCAGGAATATACCTTTAACAGCATAAAGGCCGTATATGAAAAACCCATAGCTAATATCATCCTCAATGGGGAAATACTGAGAGCTTTTCCCCTCAGATCAGGAACACAATAGTGATGTCCACTCTCACCACTGTTGCTCAACACAGCACTGGAATTCCTAGCCTCAGCAATCAAACAACAAAAAGAAAAAAAAGGCATCCAAATCAACAAAGAAGAGATAGAATTTTCACTCTTTACAGAATACATGAGACTCTATGTAGAAAACTGGAAAAACTCCACCAAAAACTTGCTAGTACTCATATAGGAATTCAATAAAGTATATATAATATATATATATAATCAATGCACACAAATCTGTTGCATTTCTATACACCAATAACGGAGCATCAGAAAGAGAAATCAAGGAATTGATCCCATTTGCAATTGCACAAAAAACCGTAAGATACCTGGGAATAAATCTAACTGAAGAGGTAAAAGAGGGGCGCCTGGGTGGCTCAGTGGGTTAAGGCTCTGCCTTCAGGTCAGGTCATGATCTCAGGGTCCTGGGATAGAGCCTCGCATTGGACTCTCTGCCCAGCAGGGAGCCTGCTTCCCTCTCTCTCTGTCTTTGCCTGCCTCTCTGCCTGCTAGTGATCTCTGTCAAATAAAAAAATAAATTTTTTTTTAAAGCGGTAAAAGAAAAAGAGGTAAAAGATCTGTACTCTGAAAACTAAAGAACAGTTATGAAAGAAACTGAGGAAGACACAAAGAAATGGAAAAATAGTCCATGCTCATGGATTAGAAGAACAAATATTATTAAAATGTATATACTACCCAAAGCAATCTATACATTGAATGCAATCCCTTTCAAAATCCCCCAGCATATTTTCACAGAGCTGGAACAAAAATTCTAAAATTTGTTGGAACCAGAAAAGATCCTGAAAAATTAAACCAAAGCCGGAGGCATCACCATTCGAGACTTCAAGCTGTGTCACAAAGCTGTAATCATCCAGACAGTATGGTACTGGCACAAAAACAGACACATAGGTCAATGGAACAGAATAGAGAACCCAGAAATGGACCCTCCACTCTGTGGTCAATTAATCTTCGACAATACAGGAAAGAATATCCAATAAGAGAAAGACAGTCTCTTCAACAAATGGTATTGGGAAAACTGGACAGCAACATGCAGAAGAGTGGAACTGGGCCACTTTCTTACATCATACACAGAAAGGAACTCAAAATGGATAGAAGTTGACCTAAATATGAGATAGGAAACCATCAAAATCCTAGAGAAGAACAGAGGCAGCAACGTCTTTGATCTTGGCCACAGCAACAACGTCTTACTAAACACATCTTCGAAGGCAAGGGAAACAAAACCAAAAATAAACTATTGAGACTTCATCAAGATAAAAAGCTTCTGCTCAGCAAAGGAAACACCAACAAAGCTAAAAGTTAGGGCAACCCTCTCGGGTCCCCTCCCTCTTCAGGGAGAATATTTGATATAGTCCTGTTGTGGAAAGTTTGTTTTGTTGAAAGATGGAACAAAAAGAATGAAATCAACTGTTAGCAATTACAAATTTAAATATCAAAAGTTAGTTATCTAAACTGCAATAAACCAACATATTTATCAATATCAAGGTTCAGAGAACACACTGTAAATTGAAAAATAAAATACATCATTCATATTTTAAAGAATGTAAGTTGCTTAAAGCATAAACTCTGGAAGCTAACAAGCTAGGTTCAGATCCCACCTGAAACTACCATTTTATTACTTACTACGCTTTGGGCAATTTATACAAGCACTCTGCCACTATCTATTCACCTATTTATCATCTATCATCTATCTATCTGTCATCTATCTACTTCTTTACTAATTTATTTAATTTATTATGAGATTATTTTATTTTAACTGATTATAAATATCCAAGACTAAAGAGGGCATGAGAAAAATAAGCATTCCTATATAAACCACCGAAGAGAGGGTAAATTATCAAATTTTGTTTCGTTTCCTATGTTAAACATTGGAGGCTTTCCTCAAATGTGTTCTGATCCATAACTCATTGCTGGTATTCTTAAAGATTGGCAAAAAAGAGAGTTGGTGGTTGGTAGGAAAGGAGCTAAAACTATTCAAGATTTAGTCTTTCGCTTACTCTAATTCTTTGTTCAGTGCTATGCCTCCATGTCCCTGATTAAACCTGGGGCCTTCTGTGGAAGTGGGAGAAACTGATGTCAGGACCCATGGGCTCCAGGGCATACCTCTGCTTGGACCAGTACTGGGAGCCACTGTGGTCCAGGGCTTGCTGGGATCCTGAGGGGTGAGTCTGCTAATATTTTAATATTCTCCTTTGCGGGTCTTAGATTACATCTTCATCTTGCTCTGCCAATTTGCTTACCCTCCATCTGCTTTCATGTTCTAAAACTTTGTTCACATCTCTTGTCTGCTATTGTCTTCTCTCTAATTCTCTTTGTCCTTGTAGGTTTATTCTTCTATTCGCATTACTTTAATTTCTAGAGGTAGTAGAAATAAAGACGAGAGTTCAACATATGGTGCTCAAACGAAATTTGTTTCTAAAAGAAATATGACTTAATTTTAAAATGAAAAGTTAAAATGAATGTTTAATTTGATGGAAGAGGCCACCTCCATCTCTATATTTCTATGATTCTTCAGTTAAGCATGAATCAAATGCAGAGTAATTTGACTGTTCTATAATGTCCACATCCCATATATTTACCAGAGCTCTATCAAGTATATTTTTCCTTTTTAGGTCAAGATTTGCTTCTCAATTTGTCGAATTGTTGCTTATGTTGTTGTAGGACCATAGCACACAGAGTGGGGCTTGCCACATTGAAGAACTAACTGTGCACCATGAAGGAAATCTTCAGGGTTAGAATCAGGGAGCAGTTGTCTAATTTGTATTTTTTTAAAGTTCAAATTGTGTGGAATTTGTGGAAGAGACAATATAGTAACAGCATTAGAAATGTAAAAATGCCAGATAATTGCTAGCCGTTCCAGGAAACTGTTAATTGGAATTAAAAAAAGATAGGGGCGCCTGGGTGGCTCAGTGGGTTAAAGCCTCTGCCTTCAGCTCAGGTCATGATCTCAGGGTCCTGGGATCGAGCCCCGCATCTGGCTCTCAGAGCCTGCTTCCTCCTCTCTCTCCACCTGCCTCTCTGCCTACTTGTGATCTCTGTCAAATAAGTAAATAAATAAATAAAATAAAATCTTTAAATAAATAAATAAATAAATAAATAATTTAAAAAACCATCCTCCACTGATGTTATTGATTTGCTGGCTTGGGTGGACTTTCACAGTTATTTCTTACAAGATTTGAACACAGAAATTAAGTTTAACTAGTGTCATGTGGTATGTAAATACCTACCTTATGCATGCATTTGTCACTTTATACCTCTTCCTCAACCAGAACACAATACTCTTAAAGAGGAGCTTTTTCTCTTCTGCTCTATAATTGTTTTCATTTCCATTAAAAGAGAAAGATACAAATAATAGATAGAATGAAAGCATGTAATCTACGTTATGTCAGTAAATCCTTGATGTCTATTAAACCCCACCTAAACTTGCCATTCCCTTGACAGAGCAGGTAGCAAGGCCTTTCTCCAGCTGCTGTTTTTGCTGATGAGATGCCAAATGTCTTTACAGATATATCTCAAAAGAGAGAGAGAGAGATGAGAAAGCAATTATAGGAACTCTGTTCTCAAAGGAAGTAATTCAGAGAAGGTGAGTGGTTTTTATACTTATTGGATCACTATGCAAGGATGATTTCAAATGATGTTCATTAACAATAAAAAGATAATTTTATCTGATTTTTAAATTTTGATTTATATCTAATAAATAATGTATGGAATGTCAATCAATTGCTCCTCAAAACTGTGGAGCTTCATCCTGTCATATTTTTTTTTAAAAGATTTTATTTATTTATTTGAGAGAGACAGACAGACAGAGGTAGTGAGAGAGAGCTTGAGTGGGGAGGAGAGGGAGAAGCAGACTCCTGCTGAGCAGGGAGCCTGATGCAGATGCCCTAGCATCCTGGGATCATGACCTGAGCTAAAGGCAGATAATTAACTGACTGAGCCACCCAGGTGTCCCCATAAATTTTTTTTTTGTTTAAAAAATCTTTAAGTTAGGGTGCCTGGGTGGCTCAGTGGTTAAATGTCTGCCTTTGGCTCAGGTCATGATCCTAGGGTCTTGGGATCCAGCCCTGCATCAGGCTCCCTGCTCAGCGGGGAGACTGCTTCTCCCTTTCCCACTCCCCCAGCTTGGGTTCCCTCTCTGGCTGTGTCTCTCTCTGTTATATAAATAAATAAAATCTTAAAAAAAAAAAAAGTCTTTAAACTTTTAATATTTTTCTCATTTACCTGGAATCCAATTTATGTTTATATAACAATACTCATGAGTTATACTCTGAACACTTGTTATACCACAATGCATATAGAGCCAATCAACATGTAAATATTACTTATTTTCATGCATATCATGTTTTTATGGAAATGATGTAAGAAAGGTAACAGTGTTGTAAACTTTAATGAACTCTATAGTCTGAAACTAAAATTTCAATAATTTCCTTTCTTATTTTTGATTAAAGAACCCCAATATCCAAATAATTTTTATTACTTCTGCTTCTCAAACTATCCACCTTCCAAAGAGCTTGCTCCTTATGTATAAGGATGTTAGTTTAGATAAATATTCATATTTGTGTGCATATTATTTGTATTAATAGTCTTTAATGAGGATCAGCAAAACATTAGAAATTTGTAATGTCAAATTTGAGGTTTCAGAAATATTGACTGTTTACTTATTGTTGTATTCCCCAAAAGTTTACAATCAGCATTACAACTTGTTACTGTTAGGACTCAGTAAAAAGAAATCTTGGTAGTAACAAAAAAAATAAAACAAAATAACTAGTTTCTTTCTCTCTCTTCCTCTCTCCATTCTCTTTTTTTCTCTCTCTCTCCCTCATCTTTCTTCTCCCTCTTTCTTCTCTTTTTATTATAGTAAACATAGCAAATTGAGTTCACAGTTGAGATTGGATATTTCTTATTCATCCTTTCTAAGTTAGCTTACATATCTATTCTTTAAAGCATCAAATTGTTACAAAAGTCTGTAGAAAAAATAAAACTGCTTCTGAGGCTGGGTGATACATTTTTAGTGTTCTTGAATATAGGTGTAAATTGAAATGAAATAAAACAAGCAAGAGCAAACAGGGTAAGAATTAAAAACACTTTATCTTTGTTCTTTCATTTCCTTTACTATGGAGCGCAATCAACACTTTACAACAGGGTTAATACACTCTCTTCAAACATGCTATTATTCTTTCACAAGAGCACAATAACTTTATTAGTTATGCTGTCTACAATCTTTCCAAAGTGACAAGACTGTGTGGGTGGGTAGATCACGAGCAATTCTTGGTGCCCTCTGTTGGAGTGTTTTCAGTGAACACCAACAATAGCAGCGAGAACCGTACAGCTGCAGGTAATTTTAATGGTGGAAGTTCTAATTTTAATTAGTATAATTAACTGAAAAAAAGGAAGAAAGAAAGAAAGAAAAAACCTAGAGGTTTACTCTTTCTGCTCAGCGGTTATTGAATATTCTGATCTACATCTGCTCTCCATTCAAGCAAAGCCTGAGTTACATCACTTTGTTTTAAAGTAGTCTTAGTTTTCTTTCATAGGAAGGCAGTATCTCAACTTATTCTTGGATCTTTCAGCTTGGTTCAATTTACTCTATCTGGATTTTTGTGTTTCTAAAAATATTTTTAACAATAAATGCAAAAATATGATTTGAGCAGCATATAAAATATTGAGTAACACATCATTATTAAAACTTGTATTTCAACCTGTTTTTTGCAGTGAAAGCAGAAAATCCTTTCCTGTTGTTTTTCTTATTATTACTGTTACCACCAAAATAACTGGTAGTGGAAAGCCTTATAAGTGCAGAAATCAAAATCAAATAATGTGAATTAAGCATCTATAGTATATATAACATCATATTTGATCATTCATCACTGCGGTTTCAAATGGGAAAAAATTGAGAAGGTATCTCTTTATGGGCTGAATTGTGTCAACAAAGCCCTAACCCTGGCAGCTATGAATGTAACCTTACTTGGAAATAGGATCTTTGCGATATAATCAAGTTAAGATGATGTCATACTAGATTCAAGAAGACCCAAATCCAATGGCTGACATCCTTGCAAGAAGAGGAAACAGGAAGAGACACACACACTGGAAGAAGGCCATGTGAATACAGTCAGAGACTGGAGCTATTCTTTTTTTTTTTAATTTGAATACAATTAATTAACATATAGTGTATTATTCGTTTCAGAGGGAGAGTTCCATGATTCATCAGTTGTATATAACACCCAGTGCTCATTACATCACCTGTCCACCTTCATGCCCATCACCCAGTTACCCCAACCCCTCATCCCCCTCCCTTCCAGCAGCCCTCAGTTTGTTTCCTCTGGTCAAGAGTCTCTTATGTTTTGTCTAGATTGGAGCTATTCTGCCATAAATAAAGGAATGCCAAAGATTGCCAGCTACCACCAGAATCTAGAAAAAGGCAAGGAATGATCCTTCCCTAGAGCCTTTAGACACATCAGCCTTGCTGACATCTTGATTTCAGACATTAAGTCTTCAGAACATTTCTGTTGTTTTAAACCCAGAGTTTGTGGTACTTTCTTATAGTAGCCCTAGGAAACACACACAGTATCCTCTGGCTAAGTGGGATTGGTTCTAATCAAGGAGATTCTGTTATATGGTACAACCCTTGAAGCCCTACAAGCCACACAATTTGGCTGGAAATGTAGGTAATGCTGAGAGAACAGTTTGTAGGAGAGGAAGATACATATACTGATTTGTGCACAATTACAGGAGGACAATAACCTACACATAACTGATGAAGCCATAAGATATACAACAATAATGGGAGACATCCTGATGCTCTTCAAATACTGAAATTCTAAGAAGGGAAAATGTAATATGTGTATCATCACTTTATGAACTACTTAACACAGGTGATGGTCTCCCTTAAAAACATTTTTTGAGCAATTAGCAAAGTAGGGAATTACAAAATATAATGAATGAAAGTTTCAAATAAGTTTAGGGCTGGAAGTCTTAGCACAAATATTGATAACTTATTACTCTGTTTCCTCTTTCCCTGGCCCTTGCTCTTCTGTGTATTGGTTCTGACTTAATACAACCAAGCATGAGCTTCTAATATTATTTGGAAATAGTAGGAATCCCCTCATACTGAAAGAGCAAAACATAGATGAGCCAGAGAGGATAAGGTATTAGATTAAGAGAATAGAAGAAAAAGACAGAAACAAAATTTTTACAGATGGACTGGATACAAAATAACTAAAAGATGGCACATTATATCAAGGAGAGGAAATAAATATTGGAAAGGAAGCAGGGGAAAGGAAGAATCAGAAACAGTATCCTGGAAAAACAAAGAAGATTGAAACAATATTAGAGGCAGAAGAAAAAAACAACAACACTAAATTGCATTTGAGAGTAGTATTTCAGAATAACATATGGAATTATAACTTCACAAAGATCTCTTTGAAATGATAATTTGATTCAAAACAACTATTAAATAATTATGTAAATACCTATTTTGATCAATATGTGATTGAAGAGGTTTATAATACATTTGTGAGAACTATAGGAGAGTATTTAGAGGTTATAACTGTCAGTGTCTATATATAATAGAAGCCCTATTGCTAATAGGAGCTTCTATGATATGTAGTTAGTATTTATAAAATATTTTAATCATTTTTGAAAAATGTAAAATAGAATATTATCAGAGTTTTGTGTATACATTGTGTGTATGACAGGATCTATGAATAAACCATATAACTTTTTTCAGAAAGCCTTATCTGCTCAAATAATGTTCACACTCAATGACTCATATGATGAGAACAAAGTGATCTGCTCCAATGAATAGATAAGAGGCGCAAAGTACTTGAGAAGAGAATGCAGAAGAAACAGTTCATAATTTATCAAGATCTGCTATAAATTATGAAAAAAAATAAATGTTATTACTATACGGTTATTCCATTCTGTTTGCTTTTCTCTATACTCTTCTCCCCCCACCCCCCACTTCTCAATTACTTTCCTTTTTCTACACTTTGTTACCTTAGTCTTCAAAATCATTAAGTTTCCAAAGTACTATGAGCCTGGAAAATGTATATTCTCACCATGCAGATTAATCTATTAATCCATTAATCTCATCTCCCTCTCTCTCTCTCTCTCTCTCTCTTAGCCTTTTCCCCCTTATTTTGTTGCCTGGAGAACCATGCATGATGTCAAAATTCTCTCCACTACTTATAAGTATGGTAAGAATGGAGATGAAGGATGATGCATATTAGGTTTAATTCAAATCTACTAAATTTCCTTTAGATTGTGAGGATAGAAAATATTCCTTTGGGAGAACAGGGCATATGTATGCTTCTTTACAGAATACATGCAAAACAAACAAACAGATAAACCAACAAACAAATAAAACAAATAAACCAAGACGTGCCTCTCTGGGCCCAGGGGAGACAAGTATCCTTGGCATCTCTAACTCTTCCCGTCCTTTCTCTGAACACCCAGCGCTAGCTGCCTTTGTCTAGCTGTCTAGAAGGATTTGTACAAGTGTTTTCTGTTTAAATGCAAAACACATTAATCTATTATCAAGTGGCATTTTAGTGGGGATTATCCATTATCATCCAATGGCAAGCTCTGGGGGAAAGAGATAGGGCCCTAAGAAGGCAGAGAACCTGGAAGATTAGAAGGATTCCAAGGGAAGGAAGGTGAGTAGAAGGAGCTACCAACAAACTGCTTTGTCATTTTTTTAAAAAAGATTTTATTTATTTATTTGACAGACAGAGATCACAAGTAGGGAGAGAGGCAGGCGGGGTGGGGGGGGCAAGCAGGCTCCCTGCCGAGCAGAGAGCCCGATGCAAGGCTTGATTCCAGGACCCGGAGACCACAAACACCACAAACGCGCTGAGCCACCCAGGCGTCCTTGCTTTGTCATTTTGATAGCCTTGCCAACTGAAAGTGCTACAACTGCCCCATTGAGAGACAATTTCTTGAATATTCTATATTTAATTCTCATCTGTTGCAATGATTTAGAGTTTCTCTATGTTAGGTTTGAGAGCACAGGTAGATTTTTTTTCCTCCCAGGTACTTTTACTCTGATACCACTGAAAGCCTATATTTGTTTGTTCTGTACCCAAATGTATTAAACAAATTTGCTAATTGAAACTATGATATGGGGCACCTCAGTGGCTCAGTCAGTTAAGCATCTGACTCTTGATTTCAGCTCAGGTCATGATCTCAGGGTGGTAGGAATGAGCCCTGCATAGGGCTCCTGTTTAAGATTTTCTCCCTCTACCCCTCCCCCACCCCCACTGCTCTCTCTCTCTCTCTCTCTCTCTCTCAAAAAAAGAAAAAAAAAAGGAAAAAAAAAAGAAATATGATATGAACAACTCACCATAAATACATGTGTCTTCATTTTGGTTTTTTTCATTTTGGGTTTTATCATAGTTTGACTTCTCTAAAAGATTTTTTTCTTTCTGAGTTCAGTGACCATTTCCATATTACAACCCTCAGTTCTATTGCAATAACTTTCACATGGTGACTAATTTTACAAACATGTTTTTAGTTCCTTCTTTTCTTATTATTTTTGCTTGCTTGTTTGTTTTTTCACCTTTGGCCAATATCTCCCCAATTTCCCCACTCCCTAGCCCCTGGTAACTACCATCCTACTTTGTTTCTATAACTTAGGCTTTCTAAGATTCCACATGTAAGTGATATAATACAGCATTTTTCTCTCTCTGACTTATCTCACTTAGCATAACGTTCTCAAATTCCAACCATGTTGGGGCGCCTGGGTGGCTCAGTGGTTAAGCGTCTGCCTTTGGCTCCAGTCATGATCCCAGGGTCCTGGGATGGAGCCCCATATTGGGCTCCCCACTCAATAGGGAGCCTGCTTCTCCCTCTCTCCCTGCTTGTGTTCACTCTTTTGCTGTGTCTCTCTCTGTCAAATAAATAAATAAAATAAAATAAAAATAATTCCATCCATGTTGTTGCAAATGGCAGGATTTTCTTTCTCATGGCTGAAGAATATATATATATATATATATATATATATATATATATATATATGGCACATCTATATCTCTTCATCCATAGACAAACACTAGGTTATATCCACAGACAAACATTAGGTTGTTTTCATATATCTTGGCTCTTGCAAATAATGATTCAATAATGAGTTTAATTTTTCCCCCCATGAAATCTCTATTTTTCCTAAGTTTTGTAAGATGTTCAAAGTCAGTTAATTAGGGAACAGACCTTTGCTCATTCTTGTTTGTCTCTCTTTTTCAAGCTCCCTATAACCCATCATGCTTTTCTTGGAATTTGAGTAGTTCAGTTATGTGAATAAGACAAAGCCTTATTTATTTTGCTTATTTACATAAACACAGCAGGTATTTATTGAGGGTTGTTTTTTTTTAAGATTTTATTTATTTATTTATTTGAGATCAGGGTGGAGGGAGGAGAAGAAGGAGAGGGAGCAGACTCTGTGACCTGAGACATTTTGGGGGTAAGGAGTGATTCTCGGGTTTGGAGTTCTTCATTTTAGTCATTAACCTCCCACCTGCACTCCCTGATTCATCAAGCTGACACTTTGGGAGATAAACATTACCTGGCAGGCTGGCTGATATTTTCAGACCAGTGGTTCCCAAATTTTGTTGCCCAATGGAATCACCTAGAGATATTAAAACAAAAACAAACAAACAAACAAAAAAACAAACAAAAAAAACATTAACGCCTGGCTCCCACTCCTAGATAAGCTGATTTAATTGATTTGGTGTCAGACCTGGCTTTGGCATTTTAAAAAGTTTCACAGGTACTTCTAATGGGCAACAAAGCTTGGGAAATAGCCCTAGTGAAAAAGAGATCACAATACAAGAGGATATTTGAGGGGCATAGCCATTCCAGAACAATATTCTGGATTGCAGACATCCATAGGGTAGAAATATTAAGAAAAACAGATTGTGAATTTAGAATTAGGGAAGAGGGACACCAGGCTGGCTCTGTTGGCAGAACCAGCAACTCTTGATCTCAGGGTTGTGAGTTTGAGTCCCATGTGGGTGTAACGATTACTTAAAAAATAAAAAGGAATACAATGAGGGAGGATATTAAAAGATGGAGAAGATTAAAAAAAAAAAGGGGGGGGGACATCTGGGTGGCCTAGTCTGTTGAGCATCAGGCTCTTGGTTTCCACTCAGCTCATGATCTCGGGATCTTTTGATGAAGCCCCATGTTGGGGTTCACACTTAGCTGGAATTCTGCTGGGGATTCTCTTCCTCTCCCTCTGCCCCTCCCCTGTTCCTATGCATGCTGTTTCTCAAATAAATAAATAAGTCTGAGAGAGGGAGAGAGAGAGAGAGTAGCCAAATTCACACCACATAGATATACAAAAATTTCCAGAGCAAAGCACCAACACAGGATCTAAAATCAGATTTACCAACAGAAAACACTAACTGCAAGAAAATAACAAAGGGATATTTTTATAAGTAATAAAAGGAAAAATATAGAATTTTCAAGCCAAACTGTTTTCAGATATGTCAACATAATTAAAAAAAAAAAAAGAAAAGAAAATCTCTGGCATGGAAAATCTTGAGAGGATTGCCATGCAAAGACTTATATGGACAATAGTTTTAGGTAAAGTAGAAGGAGAGAAAAAGCCAAGGAATGCTGCAAAAGATATCTGATTAAAGGTGATTAAATAGCTTACTTTATTGTAACTGTTTATTTAAGACCAAATAAAAAGAAGAAATATATCTACAATTCTCCAGAATTAGAAGTCTAGAAAAAAATTACATGATGGTCATTGTTGTAGAGGAAAATTAAAGATTTTTAAGAATTGCTAATTTTTTGTTTTATAAGGGATGATTAGGTTTTTTTTCTTTCTTTGAAAGGAGAAAGCATTAAAAAGAAACAGAAATGGAAAACAAAAATAAGGTTGGAGAAACACGCCCAAGTGTATCAGTAATAATGATGACAGATTAGACTCACAAATTTAAATTCCAATATTTAAAAATCCATATATATATTATTTATGAGACACATATTTTACAAATATTATTTGTATATAAAATACAAATTTTATTTGTATCCAATATAGAACAACAGGAATAAGAATAAAAAACGACACATATAGAAAAGAATGGGTTTTAAAACATTGATCTTAAACAACAAAGGACAATGATTTCTGGCAGGTAGGAAAAAAATGAGGTGGGTTCTATGATTTCTCCAAATTTGAAAGAATTTCCAGATTATAAGGCAGGTAAGAGATCAGTGGACTCCCTGATTTGAGGAGATTGAGCTAAGAATTAAAGGAGAAGAATGCAGTTAAATTTCACAGGGCAGCTAAGGGAGTCTGGCTGTCTCGGTCAGTAGAGCATACCACTCTTGATCTTGGGGGAGTCTTCATCTTGGAGTTGAGTTTGAGTCCCACCTTGGGGATAAAGTTTATTTATAAAAAAAAAAAAAATTCACAAGGTAGCTAGAGTACCAGAAAAGAGACAGCGACACAAAGATAAAAACTCTGGACAACTACAGAGAATCATCCTCTAATATTCATCAAAGTACTGATCAGGACATGCATTTAAGAAAACTACTTCACTCTATAGTAATTGAAGACCACCCAAAATGATTAAAGAAAACAGGACCCAACATTCATGAAGGTTGGGGAATAATGTGTCTTACTCCCAGCCACACTGGAAAACTACATAATTCAAAAGGCTCAGGCATAGGGTCTAGTCTTGGTACTGGGAATATTTAGATCACACATGGATCAAGTCTTGCATAACAAATCTTAAAAGCAGGACACCAAAGGATCAAACTGTTTCTAAGTGACTTAATTTTATCTCAGAAGAAGCTCAAAAATATTTTTAGAATGCAATATCCACCACTTCACAAGATAAAATTCATCTTGCCTGATAGCTAATAAAAAATTACTAGATATAAAAGGAGTAGGAAAAACACATCCCATAGTTAGGAGAAAAATCATGTGATCAAAACTAATCAATCAATTGATGAGAGCTGACAAAGATGTAATTAGCAGACAAGGACATTAAAATACTTATAACTCTATTCTATATGTTAAAGTAGATAGAAGAAAGACTGAATATGATAGTAAGAAAGTTGAAAGATATAACAGAGAACCAAAGAGAATTTCTGCAGATGAAAAATACAATGTCAAGACTGAAAAAATACATTAAGTGGTATTAACTGGATACAAAGCACTGCAGGAAAAAAATATAGTGAATTTATAGATACAGCCATAAAAACTATTGAAATGAAATAAGTAGAAAAAAGACTTTAAAAGAAAATGGAAGGTGTATCAGTTGGCTCTGGGACAATTTCATATGACCTAGTCTACAGATAATTGGAGTTTCCAAAGGGAGAAGGAAGAAATAGCTGAAGAAGTAATGGTCAAAAACTTTCCAAATTTGAGGAAGGCCATGAACCTGCAGACCAAAAAAACTGTTTGAGAGAACACAATTTAGTTCACAACACTTTCCAACCTATATATTTTAAATTCATTTTGTAACCTATCAGTAGGAAATCTGCTTTGAAAAAGCACAGTGAAATTGTTGATATATTTTAGGTTATCCATTTAGATTTTTCAAATTTTCATACTGCTCCTGGAGATGATTGCACATGTCCATAGACTCTTACCAGGGTCTATAGAGCAAGCAAGTTTGTATGCTTGCTTCTTTCCTCTTGATGCACCCTTCACTTCACAAAACCAATAGAAAGATGTACATCAAGTTCTAAGTATAGTGCCTAAAACATGTCTTGGCAGGTAGCAGGCTACCAGGAAATGAGACATATTTTCTTTTCTTTTCTTTTTTTTAAAGATTTTATTTATTTACTTAGGAGAGAGAGAGAGAGAGATAGCAAGAGAGAGCATGAGAGGGGAGCAGAGGGAGAAGCAGACTCCGCAATAAGCTGGGAGTGGGATGCAAAGGGCTCAGTCCAAGGCGCCTGAGATCATGACCTGAGCCAAAGGCAGACACTTAACTGACTGAGCCACGCAGGCTCCCCGGAGATGTATTTTCTGTGATAATATGTCTCTCTCTCATTCCAGGCCATAAAATAAGGACTTATTTTGACTCCATATTTATAAAGCTCAGGCCATTTGTGAGGGTAGCATATACCCTTTTTTTTTCTCCTCTATGAAAGTTTGTAATTTGTCTTGACTTGTCATCCTTATTTCAATTAAGGCTACGTCCCTCTTTCTCTTATCATATAAGTAAGATTGGTATGTTTATTTATTGCATTAATTTTTTATTGCTGTTGTAACAAATTACCACAAACTCAGCAGCTTCAAACAACAAACTTCTTACCTTGCTGTTCTATAGGTTAGAAGATTGACATGGTTCCCACTGGGCTAAAATCAAGGTTTTGACAGGACAGTGTTCCCTTCTGGAAGGTATTGGGTAAATCATTTCCTTTCTTTTCTCCAGCTTCTAGGGGATGCCAGCCTTCCACCTTCACAACTAGCAGAGGCGAACACAGGTGTCCTTTTCACACCACACCACTCTCGCCTTGCTTCTGTCTTCCCATCTCTTCCTCTGACTGATTCTTTCACTTTTTAAGACTCTCGTGATACCCAGACGATCCAGGATAATCTCTCTATTTTAAGGTTAGTCAGTTAATAATCTTAATTCTATCCTATTTTTTCTTTGCCATGTAGCTTAATATATATATATTCACGTGTTCCAAGGATTAGGATGGGGACATCCTGGGGAGGAGGAAGGGAAGAAGGGACATTATTCTGCCTACCATATCTTTTCATAACATCAGTTTTTGTTCTACTGTCCATATTTATTGCCCTGTTTTCATTTTCCTATATTTGTACAAAATGAGTTCACCTCATCCTACCTGTCATAAGTCATATCTTAACCATTTCATGTATGTGCAAGCATCTGAGTTCATACATGCTGAAATAGAAATTATTTTACTCTAAAATTTTATAGTTCGGACTTCTTTCCTTCCTTCCTATTCTCCCTCCTTCACTCCTTCCCTCCTACTTTCCTTTTTTTGAAGTTATACATATTAGTAGGTCACATTATCTATGAACTTTATTTCAGAATCATAGAGAGAGTAACAAAATAATTACAACAAGAAGGGAGGGTTGTTACCATCAGATTGAGAGCCACTGTGTTAGAAGTATAAAGTTGATTCTGAACAACAAATTGAAACCTCTTGAAGACAAATTAAAGTGCCCCTATCCAAAACAAAACAAAACAACAAAACGAAACCAAAACCAACAAACAAAAACCCCCCAAACAAACATAAAACCAACATAAAAATATCACCCACCCCCAATACATACCTCCGAATAGTTTGGATATTCAAGCAGATCTAGAGCTACAGTCAGTAAAGATATGGACCTTGGTTTGTTATTTATTTTAGTTTTATAAAGAACCTCTGCTTGCAGACCTGTAACTAGAGTAGAAATAGAGCTTATCTAATATATTTGTTAAAGGCTTCACAAAGCAATAGCAGAAACTAAGCAAATTAACTGAACAGCTCAAACCAAAAATGGGGTAGTTGAAGAAAATTGTTTAGATAAAAACTTTACTCTGTTATTTCATTTAATGCTCACAATGTCTCTGTGTGATTAGAACTATCATTATTTTACAAAGGAAGGAAATCAAAGGACATTAGGAAAGTAAACAACTCTCAAGATGACAGACTACATAAATCACAAATCCAGTAAATGAACTATGATTGTTTAATACTAGTTTGCCCAATTCATTCATTCATTCATTCATTCATTCATTCATTCAAAAAATATCTGAGTACTTAATATATGTCAAGCAGAGAGCTGGGTGTTGAGAATGCAATGGTCAACAAGACAGTGAAGGTGCTTGACCTTTGGGAACATAAAGTCTACTGAGGGGAATAGATATAATCAAGGTAATAGACTAAGTAGTTAACAATTCAATGATAAACACTGGTTTGTAAGTGATGAATCACTGAATTCTATTTCTGAAACCAATATTGCACTGTATGTTAAATAACAAAAATTTAAAAAGAAAAGAAAAGTAGTTAGCAATTCATAAAAATTTTGATTAAAGAACACAAGGAACCCCTGTAGGGAAGAATGATATTCCAAGTAGAAAGTTCAAGGAAAGAGGGGCACCTCGCTGGCTCAGTTGGTAGAGCATGTGACTCTTGATCTCAGGGTTGTAAGTTTGATTTGGCTTTAGAGGTATATATTTTTTTAAAATGAAATTTTTAAGGGCGTCTGGGTGGCTTAGTCGCTTACGTGTCCAACTCTTGGTTTCAGCTCAGGTCATGATATCGTGGGTCATGAGATCAAGCCCCAGATTGGGCTCTGCACTTGGCTTAGAGTCTGCCTGAGTTTCTCTCTCCCTCTCCCTCTGTCCTCTCTCTCGCTCTCTAAAAATAAATAAATAAATAAATAAATTAATTAAGAAAAAATGAGAATCTTAAAAAGAATAAGAAAGAAAGATAGTTCAGGGAAAGTGTCTCTGAGTTGGTGCCACTTAAATTAAGTCTTTAGGAAGACAAAGAGTGGGGCAGGGAGAGAGTGTAGGGGCACCCATAGCCTCCCGGTCCCTCACACAAAGCAATGCGGAGGATGAATCCTACGTGGTTTGTAAGACTGGAGAGGTCATATAGAATATACATTTAAAATACATTTTAAATTTGATTGGATATTGCACTTCTTGTAGGCTTATAAAAATATTCTTGCATATGTGAAATAAGCTACTTCAAAAAGCAAATCTTTTCCTTTCTTAAGGTTAAGGAGGACATGGGATCCCAGGTTTTGTTGATGTTTTTTTTTTTCTTTTTCTCTCCTCTGGGCTATAAGTTACAATGCTCCATTTGGGATTTTTTCCCCCTCTACTCTGCAGGCAGTCACTGATAGAGATCTTTCCTAGAATAGTAATAGGAAAAAAATGTACAGCAAAGCTGACGCACCACATTTTGGGTTGTATTGGAGGTGCAATCATAACTTTCAATAAAAAAAAAAGTTTATTTTGGTAAGATAATATCTTTCCAGCTGTCCTAACAGATACCAGTGAGAAATGCCCGCTGTGGACAGAATGGTGGTGGGAGGCCATCCCATATCCCCAGGAGTGTGCCCTTGGGGTGGAATCCTAGAGCACTCAAGCTGAGGGGTAGTGAGATTGCTGCTACACCAGTAAAACCTGCTCTGTGGGACTATCCAGGCTAGCTTTCTATTTGTGCTTTTGCTTTCCTTTAAATCGCTTTTCAGTTTCTGTTTCTCAAGTCTGGAAGCAGCAGGCAGGTAATTTTGGTAGAACATTTCTCGGTGAGTTTCTAGTTGTTTTTATTGTTCATTTAGAGTGTGGGGGTGATTAATAATGAAGAGACTAGTACCCTAGGTTAAGACTGGGCAAATTTCCATTTGTAGGTCTGCCAACTCTCCACATTCTAGGAAATATGGAGAGTTAAGCCAATTGCCCAGGTAGTTGAGGCAAAAGGTATAAATAGAGGATGATTAAGGGCTTCCTCCTCCTCCTGCTTGTGTCTTTGAGGTAACTGACACAATGTTCTGCTTTAGTCTGGCTGTGGAAACCTGAGCCTCTCATGGCTTAAGTTGACTTGTGTTGTGAGACTAGACTCTGTCCAGCTCAGTAGGCTGTGATTTCTTTTTATGTGGCAAAAGAATGTGTATACACACACACACACACACATACATATATATATGTGTATGTTTTATTATATATATTATTTATGTACATACATAAATAAAATTTATATACATAATTAATATATACAATATATATAAATATATAAAATATATAAACTATATATTTATATAGTTTATTATATATGTATGTTTATATATATATATATATATTTTAATATCTCTGAGAGTGCTTTTATTTTTTTTTTTAGAGACTGGGGGAGGGGCAGAGGGAAAGGGAGAGAGAATCTTAAGCAGGGTCCACACCCAGAACAGAGCCTGACATAGGGCTTGATCTCACAAGCCTGAGATCATGACCTGACCTGAAATCAAGAGTCTGAGACTTAACCGACTGAGCCACCCTGGGGTTTCTATGGCAAAAGGAATATATAATGTTTCCTAGGATATGTAGATAGACATGATCTAATTCCTGGTATAAAACTTACCCCCATAGCTTTGTTTCTTTTGCTTTTTTATGTTCTTAAATCTCTAGCATTATTTGGCATGATTTACTTAGTTCTATTAAAAATCTCCAGGTTTTGGAGGGCCTAGCTGGCTTCGTCGGTTAAACATCTGCCTTTGGCTCAGGTCATGATGCCAGGGTCCTGGGATCAAGCCTCGCGTTGTCTGGCTCCTTGCTTAGCGAGGAGCCTGCTTCTCCCTCTGGCTCTCCCCCTTGCTTGCGCACTAGCACTCTCTCTCTCTCTTTCTTTTACAAATAGATAAATAAAATCTTTAAAAAAAATTCTCCAGGTTCAGATCACATGATCATTTGGAGTTAACTGTGACTTGTATTCATGTGACTTTTTATCCCCTTCCCTTCTTCCTTCCTTTCTTCTTTCCACATTTATTTAGTATATATAATATTCCAGGTACTATTACATATTAGAGAAACAAAGTCAAACAATAATCCATATCTTAGTAAACTCAGACTACAGTTCTTGGGGAGATGGACAAGTAAATTAATAATTATAATAAGCTGTGGATGAATATTTAGATAGAAGCTGCTGGAAAACAATACATGATAATATGAGAGTACTCTGAATAATACACTCACGCATGAGAAATTACACAAAACCAAATAAAAACAAACAAAAAAATTGTAAAGCTTCCCAGAAAGAAAAATCCAGATTATTGACCCAGATGCATATCATAAGATTTGGTTGTGTTAGTTTTATAAGATGTGAACCTGATACATAATTATTAATGATCTAGGAAAGTAGATTGACTGGATAGTCAGTCAATAAGTAAAGAAGTTTAATCTCTCCTCTTTCATTGAATTATAAATTCCATTATTGTATGGGATATATTTATTTCTTCTTTGAATAATCTATATTTCATGACATGTAGTAGATGCTTAATTAAAATATTTGGAGGAAAGAAGTACCACAACTCTAAAAAGTAGTGATGCTTTTTACAAAGAAAAAGTATTTATGAGACATATTACTTATCTCTCTGTATTAGTAAGGACAACAGTGAATATAACTTACCATTTCTTGAGAATCCAGAGTCACTATTATGAATAATAACTAATTGAAATTTTGAAATTTAGGTGTGCATGCAGATAGACATATAGGATGTAGGAACAAAAGGGTAACAATATGAGGAAGTACATCACATTTTATTTCTTGAAAAGATCCCTAGATTGCTGAGTGATTGCTTTTAGTTTATTTTCATAGATTTGTTTTCTTTCTCACCTATGTAGAAGAAAACCAATGTATTGCTTGGCCCTGAGGGAAATATAATATGGCTATTTTTTTTCCAATTTGTTGTTGTTGTTGTTTTGTTTTTGGAGCCCAACGTGGAGCTTGAACTCACAACCCTGAAATCAAGACCTGAGCTGAGATCAAGAGTGGAATGTTTAACTGACTGAGCCACCCAGGCACACTTCCAATGTGAATCATGGAATAAAAATACACTGCTTCCTCTCTAATGATTTCCTTACCCTCCAGAAAATTTTTCACTCTCATTGCCAGCTGATTTCTCAGCACACAAATCATTATCTTTTTTTCTTAACCCATCAGTACTAACATATAGACTAATATATTTTTCCATATATTTATGTTAATATTTATAGAATACCCACTATGTATCAGGCATTGTTCTAGGAGTTCAAGATACATCAAGAAACAAAACAGTCAGAATCCCTATCTTCATTGGGTATGTAATCTGTAATATGTATAACTTAAGAATCTCTCTCTTTTAAGGATTTTTGTTAGTGTAATTAGGACAAGAACACCTATTATTTAAAGATTATATAATATTTCACAATTGACAATGCTGTTTAGAGAATATAATTTTATTAGAATCTTACAGATAAGATGTGGATAGGTGTTAATATTATTTATTTTTTCTGCAATGTACAAATGCAGAAGTTGGGCTTTAGCAAAGTAAATGGCTTCTCAAGGTCACAAGGTCACATAGGTGTAAGTAGCTGAGCTGCTTGAATCTAGAATTTTAAAATATTATAAAATTGAATACTTTTTAATTTAGAAAATATTTTTATATTCATTATTTAATGTGCTCTTCACAAAGCTCTATATGGTACTTATTGATTCCTCTCTAATTTTGGTACTTGAGAGTGTGGAATTGGGTTATTTGTCCAAGGTCATCTAGCTGGTAATAGCTGAATGATTACTTTTAGTTTATTTTCATAGATTTGTTTTCTTTCTCACCTATGTAGAAGAAAACCAATGTATTGCTTGGCCCTGAGGGACATATAATATGGTAATAGCTGGTAATGGTAGAACTGGGAATCCAACCATGTTCATTAAAAAAAAAAATAATAATCCCTTTCTGTTAAACACCAGACAAATATTTTCTTTAATTTCTTTATATTCTTTTAGGCAAATGTAATCCTAAAAGTTCATCATAAATATGACAGAAAGTTTTAAATTCTTTATAGATTAATATACCATTAAATTGATTTTTGAGTAACATTTCATACTCCAAATAACATTCAGGTATACAGTTTGAATAATGAAATGACAGTGGCAGGCAGCAAAACCACAAAAATATTATGCAACACATTCTGCTTTTCAGAATGTATTCTATGATTTTCTTAGGTGATCCTATCATTCAGACAAGGATTTTTTAAAAAGTACATTGTTGATGCCAAAATAAGGTTAAAGCAACCAGAAAAAAGAAAAACAAAATAAAACAAAAAAGACAACATCTAGAAAATGAAGACATAAGTCTGGCCTCTTATCTATTAATATATACCTATAACTATAGAAGTAGAAATGTACATTTTTAAAAAAATTTTAATTGATGTATAGTTGGCATATAATTAGTTTCAGGTGAATAGCATAGTGATTCAATAATTATATACATTATGAAATGTTCACCATGGCAAATGTAGCTACCATCTGTCACCATACAAAATTATTATAATATTACTGAGTATATTCCCTGTGCTGTATTTTTCATCCCAAATGTACATATGTATATTATTTTTGATGGATGGGATTTCTAATAGGGCAGTTTTTATTACATAAAAGAGAACAAGATTGATATATGCAAAAGCTGTTAAGGTATCCCTTTCCTCCCTCTCCTCCTCCCTCCCTCCTTCCTTCCTTCCTTTTGAGAGAAAGAGAGAGAGAATTCAACTGAGGTTGAGAGGGGTAGAGGGGGAGAGAGAGAGAGAGAGAGAGAGAGAGAGAGAGAGAATCTTAAGCAGGCTCCAAACTCAGCACAGAGCCCAGCTCAGAGCTGGATCTCACAACCCTGAGCCAAAATAAAAAGTCCGACTCTTACCCAACTGAACCACCCAGGCGCCCTGGGATCCTCTTTCTTCTTTAGCTCAGTGGTTTGACATTATCACTGTTTGGTAAACAGGAGTAAATGGGACCACAATTTCACCTGCTTTGTGGAAGTATTCTAGGATACTGTATTAATAAACAAGTTCTGTAGCACCACGTAATTTTCGTGCAGCTTTATTTTTGGATGACTTACTTTCCTTGGACACACTCGGCCCTTAGGTTTCTTGTCCCACTGTGAAATTTGAAACCTGCTTGTTGAGAGGCACATAAAGAGCTTCTGCACTTTTGTTAATAGGAAACACTTTGTTTCTATGGAACTATTTGTTATCCTTCTTGTATATACATGAATGCTGCCCGGGTTGCCCTGGATATCATTATGATTTCCTTTGCCAGTAAATACCCCAGTGGAGGGCCCTTTGCCCAATGCTGTTTAGGAGTAACCTCAAAATTTCAGCCCATCTAATATGGCAATGCCCTTGAGGCTTGTCTGGTCAGTAGGACACAGATTGCCTTCCTCCCTGAATAGCCTAAACCATCTGTTGAAACATAACTATCTTATACTTTGTTCTAAGAAGCTATTGAGGCCTTCAGGGTAAGAGTAAAGTAGTTACTTAGTTTTTGTTGGTAAATATAGAGCATATCCAGATAGGAGTAAGTTTGGTTTTTGTAAGAAATTTTTTAAGTGGGTTGGGAGTAAGCTGCCTAACTGGTTCTGCTCACTCTTTCCCCAAAACTCTGTTATGATAGGTAAATTCTACTCAGTCCAGACATCTGTTTGTAAGAATATGTTAGAATGTTTCTTTTCCTTGAGATTTTATGATGTTGATCAAACAATTATTAAGAATGGCTCTCTACACTCTAGAGTAGAGATTACCTTCATATTCTGTATAGATTGGTACAGATTGGTCTAACTCCTGGACCGTGGAATAACTTCTACAAGTCATAGCTCTGGATATTTTGTATCTTTTCACACTTTTGTTGATTTATCCAGGTTCTCCTATCTGAAATTGGTACTTTGTTTCAGAACACATACACTTACTAATAAGATCTTTGTGCTTGCATGTAAACATAGCCAAAGTCCACTTTATTTATTTTTTTGAGAGAGAGAGAGAAAGTGAGAGAGCACAAGCAGAGAGGGAGGGTGAGAGGGAGAGGGAGAAGCAGGCTCCCCGCTGAACAGGGAGCCCAACGACATGCGGGGCTCGATTCCAGGACCCCAGGATCCTGATCCAGGATCATGACCAGCTGCTTTACAGACTGAGCCACCCTGGCATCCCCAAAGCTCACTTTAAACAGAAAGTTTATCAGAGGATTTCTATGGAGGCTTTCCATTCTCTCAATATGCTTGCTGCTTGATTTAATTACTAGTTCTTGTCTTTTCCTCCCCCATCTGTACATATTTAGGTAGGGGGTTTTTTGTTTCTGTTTTTTTTCTCTTTTGACTTGTGTGTATGTGTTTGTATGTGTGTGTATGTGTGTGTGTGTGTGTGTGTGTGTATGTTTTTATATTTTTAAAGTTATGAGAAGCCCAACTCCAAATGGCTTAAAAATTAAAAGTGGTTAATCCACTCGCATAGTTGATAGTTTTAGTAGGAGTGTAGGCTTCAGGTTCTGTCCAGTGAAAAATACAGCTCTAGTTTTCTGTTATTTTCTTGGCTCTGGTTTCCTGCAATTTTAGGTTTGCCTTCTGTCTGGCTTGTCTTATGATTATTAATGGCTGCCAGCAGCTTCTGGGATGACCTGTTTCTTCATTCAGGTTTATAGAAAAGAATGAAACCATTGCTTTCCAAATCATTGAAGTTTTCCTCTGAATAAACCATGGATGCTCAGAGGAAATGAATTTAACCTAACTGATTTATTCTAATCAAGGCTCATCCCTGGAGGAAGTCAGTTGCACCAGAAATGCATGGTTTCTGTATAACAGAGAATGACAGATACTTGTTGGGAAGTAATCCAAATGCCAAACATACTGCATGAACTTAAACTGTAAAGTTGTTTACATTTTCTTTGTTGTTTGTTTTGCTACTAACACTGGAGCAAAGGTTAGAGGAAGGTTTTGGGGATCTCTTTCATAAGAAAGTTACATTCTTAATGGTAACCACGATGAAAACAGATGTTCTCCTTTACATAAGTACTGAGACACAGTGTGGTCGACTACTTTCTGCAGCAGTTGATAAGATGTAACGAAGAGGTTTCCAAAATATGCACACACCCCCTTCCCAGTTGTGGCAGCTATCTCCTGAGAATCTTTAGAAACACAAAGACTAAAACAGAAATTTTGAGATTGGGATAAATCTGAGTTTTAACAAATACTACAGTTGATTCTGATCAAGTTAAAGTTTGAGAAACATTGGCTTAAGAATTACTTCAACTGTCATTATCCTGTAGTTTCCACATGTACTTGATAGGATCACTTACTTTCATTTAATTCCTATTTGAGATTGGGGTGTATCAGACAACCGAATCTCAGATAAATGATTTTTTTGTTATATTGTGGTACATACCAATAAAATTTTGATTCAACCAACATTATAGAGCCAATTCTGCTATCATGGTTATGTTTTAAAATGTGGATTTGTTCCAATGCCATTGATTTATTAAGAAACAAGTTTAGGGGTACCTGGCTGGCTCAGTTCTCTTGACCTTGGGATTGTAAATTCCATCCCCACACTGGATGGAAAGATTTCTTAAAAATAAAATCTTATCAGAAAGGATGAATACCCAACTTTTGTAGCAACATGGCGGGACTGGAAGAGATTATGCTGAGTGAAATAAGTCAAGCAGAGAGAGTCAATTATCATATGGTTTCACTTATTTGCAGAGCATAACAAATAACACGGAGGACATGGGGAGATAGAGAGGAGAAGGCAATAGAGGGAAATTGGAGGGGGAGGTGAATCATGAGAGACTATGGACTCTGAAAAACAATCTGAGGGTTTTGAAGGGACAGGGGGTGGGAGGTTGGGGGAGCCAGGTGGTGGGTATTATGGAGGGCATGCATTGCATGGAGCACTGGGTGTGGTGCAAAAACTATGAATTCTGTTACGCTGAAAAGAAATTAAAAAAGAAATAAAATCTTAAGAAAAAAGGAAAAAGTTTAGCATGAGACAAATTTTGCATTTGCTTATACATGATTTCATCTGCTAAAAAATTAGGTGAAAGCAGATATGAAAATTAACAAAGCAAAATCTCACTAAAATAATGTCAGGACGTTTCCAAGGGGGAGCTCTCATGTCCTACTACTCCAAGTCAATTGTAAACCCAACAGGGAGACAGACCTTGGGAGCCAATACAGCTTTCCTATCTCCGCAGGTGGAAGAAATGCTTTCCTCCTCCCCTGGCAATAACCCAGCCAATGAGAGACGTCACAATCCAGCCAATGAGAAACCATTATATCACAACTCACAGTTTACTACAAGGAACTTTTGTTGGTAACAGCCCTCCCCCAACCCAAGACTTCCCACTTTCCTCTATAAAAGAGCATTCCTCTCCTTTGTTTGGTGAACATGCCTGTGGTTTTTGCCATAGCTTGCTTGTCCTGGATTATAATTACTGTATTCCCCGATAAGCCCATTTTTGCTGATAAAATAGCCATTTTGTTTTCAACGTTAGTTTAAGAAACAGCACAGAGCTCAGCTGAGCCTTGTAGAACACACAAAATGTGTACACAATCAGCAGCCCACCCTGATCCACATCTGGTGTTACAACTTCACATTGATTCAGAAAACCTTCCTTTCAACGCTTCACAATAACTCACAAGCCACAGCCCTTCCACAAACCAACCTCAGGCTGTTTTTTTTAGGTAAAGTGCCGTGCTTATTGTATTATATATGCATTTCTTATCTATTCAACAAGTATAAAACTGTGACCATTTTTACTAGGTTCTTTTCTATCCTGTTCTTTCTTTCTTTCTTTCTTTCTTTCTTTCTTTCTTTTTTAGTGTTCTACTTGACAAATTTTTTTTTTCTTTGACAAATTTTTTTGAGTATCATGCCCCAGTTGCATTATTTTCCAGAGTGTGGAGATTTTTAGAAACACAGATGTTGCATTAAAGCAGAACTGAGTGTAATTTGAACAAAATTTACCAGCTTAGAACTGTTGCAATCCTTGTTTCAGGGTAATTTTTTTTTGTTTTATAATCATGATTATTTTGTTTCCTTATTAAGGCACACAAAACTGAATTTAAAGTTTTCACCGCCAGAGAGTAACAGCCTTAAAAATATTTACCGCTTTTTATATTGATATATTTTGTTTGAATCTAAAACTGCAGATTTTAGATGCTAAATTATATTACTCTATATTAGAAAACATCCCCCAAACATTCTCCTTAGTTTCATCTCTTTTTGATAACCAGTTATCATTGTAATATGCAAATAACTGCAAAAAATGCTCAAATTATTCTTATCTTTTTAAAATAAAGATTTGTTGATAAGATCCAGAAGATATTTAAAGAATATTAGGAGTTTAACATTAGGAAGACTTAATAGAAAAGGCTGTTATTACTATTATTACTATTATTATTTCCTTGAATATATATTTCTTTTTGTTATTTACCCTTTCCAAAAGATTTTTATTCTTATATGTTTAATCAAGCCTTTAAGGAATAACAAAAAATATGCTTGTCAATTATAGTCATCTGTTACTGTATGAAGGAGGAAAGTTCTTTGGTAATTGGCTGTGTATATGGTATGTGCTGTTAAAACAATTAGCTTAAATGCTATACAAAAGTGGTTCTGGATTTATTTGTTTTTCAGTGTGTGCCTCATCCTGTCTCCCCACCCACCCAGTGATGCCAGAGAAGTATGATTTTTTGAAGTAATGAGAGCTCAGTGAGGAAATAATAGCACCTGACGGCCCTTTAAAGCATTTAGCAATCAAAGGTGGGTTGTCCAAAATGTACTTACCCCAAACAGAAATATAGCAAAACTGCTAAACTTTATAATTATTCATTGCTTATGATTTTGGTTTCTGCATATCCTCTATGTTTTCTAGATCAGTATTAACTGTCTTAGATGACAATCTGTCTTGATCTAGACTCTATTGCCTAAATTGGTCTGTCAATTAAATGCTTTGTGATTATGATGAAAAGCATCATTATAACTCTTAGAACAGAGGTCTATGAACAAAGCTGTACCTCATGGAAAGCAGCTTCCATCACTAAACCACAGCTGCGTACAGTCTGTATAAGGGTAGGGCTGACATCACTCAGTGCAGAACAATCGCTTACATGTATCTTTCAGTACAGAATACCAGGTCTGTGTGTGTATATCTATGTATTCACTTCTTACTTTATGACAAGAGAATAAGATTTAAATTAGGTTATACAGGATGATCCATTAATACATTTGTCAACTGGGAAAATTTTGATGTCTTCGTTGATTTCCTATGGTTTGATCTCTTAAATCTATAGTCTTTATTTTCACTAGTGATGCACAATAAGTATCGAGGCATTTACATCTATAAATATATCTTAAAATCATATTTTATACTTTGTACAATGAAAAAGTCCCGTGCAGTAGTCTCAATAGCTTCCATTAATATTTGCTCAGAATCTAATAAATCATTAGGCACAGGGTCCAATATCACCAACAAAATAGTCCTTTCTTTTTTTTTTTAAAGATTTTATTTATGGGCACCTGGGTGGCTCAGTTGGTTAAGTGTCTGCCTTCGGCTCAGGTCATGATCCCAGGGTCCTGGGATCAAGTTCTGCATCGGGCTCTCTGCTCAGTGGGTGCCTGCTTCTCCCTCTCCTTCTGCCTGCTGCTCTGTCTACTTGTGATCTCTCTTTCTTTCTCTCTCTGTCAATTAAATAAAAAAGATATTTTATCTATTTATTTGACACAGAGAAAGAGAGAGAGAGCAGAAGCAAGAGGAGCTGCAGAGGGAGAGGGAGAAGCAGGCTCCCCGGCTGAGTAGAGAGCCCAAGGTGGGTCTTGATTCCAGGACCCTGGAATCATGACCTGAGCCGAAGGCAGACTCTTAACTGACTGAGCCACCCAGGTGCCCCCAAATTACTCTTTTCCAAAATAAAACTGACAGTATTTATAAAGATTTTCACATTTAAAAGGTAAATCATACACAGTTACATAAATCAGGTCAATGGGCCAGAGCCAGTTCCTAAAAATCACAAATTTGTGACTTCTTCTTTAAACAGTCTATGAAAACCTCCAAGGAAACATCAAGTCGTTAACTTCCTTATTATTTATTTATTTATTAAAGATCTTATCTATTTATTTGACAGAGATAGAGAGATCACAAGTAGGCAGAGAGGCAGGCAGAGAGAGAGGGGGAAGCAGGCTCCCTGCTGAGCAAAGAGCCCAATGTGGGATTCGATCCCAGGACCCTGGGATCATGACCTGAGCTGAAGGCAGAGGCTTTAACTCACTGAGCCACCCAGGCGCCCCTAACTTTCTTATTTTTGAAAGATTTTCTTTTTCCTCACTGAGTTTGTAGTCTTCTACTTGTCACCAAATACCAACTGGGCTTCAGAAAAGGAAAGGGGGAAAAAAAACAACAACTCATACACAGAGGTCAATCATGCATGTAAACTTTTGGCATTGTATAGTGAATTACCCTTAAACTCTTGGTGAATAAACATCTTGAATGCCAAGTGGATTTTCAGGGGACACACACACTGACATTCCTAAAGTTCTAAAGCTAGTTTTCAAATTCCAAGTTATTCTTTCATAATGTACAAAACCCTTTAGTCTTCAACAGAAAGTCCTTATTTTAATAAAAAAAAAAATAAAACCTTGAAGTTTGGAAATAAAAAACTTATATTTTAGAGAGTTGATGAGGAAAGAACCTGTGAATTGCTGCTTGTGTAAATATAAACTGCCAGAGGGACACCTGGCTGACTCAGTCAGAAGAGCGGGCAACTCCTGATCTTGGGTTTGTAAGTTCGAACCCCACACTGGGTGTAGAAGTTTCTTAAAAATAAATACATTTATTTATTTTATATATATGTAATATATGTATAATATTTATTTATAACAGTTTATATGTATCTATTTATTTTTTAAAATTTAAATTTAAGTTAAATTTATTAAATTAAATTTAATTAATTTAAATTAAAATTTAAATTTTTAAAATTTAAAATATTATTTTTAAAAAAATAAATAGATACATATAAACTGTTGGGGAGAAAATAAGAATTTTAAAAGACAACAACATTCTGACATCTCAACGTGATGTTGCCTTGATGCGTGTGTGTTTTGCAGGAAGTCTTTTTTTTCTGGTTCTGACTTGTTCACTGACTCAAGATTCAACCTTGGGTGAATCATTTCATTTCTCAGGTCCTTGTTTCTCTTCTGTCAAAAGAAAGGGTTTGTCTGCAGAATCTTAAGGTCCTTCTGTTTCCAAAATGTTGTAAAATTATCATTCAGACATCATGATATTATTTTTAAAAAATTATTTATCTGTTTACAGGAAGAGATTTGGAATGGACACTGAATCGGGAGCTACTGGGTTGAAAGAAGCTAAAACAATTTCAGAGGCATTGCGGAAAGGCCTATTGTTCTGAACAGACCACGACTGGAAAGGGGTGTGTAATTTCTCCCTTAAAACCGGCTTATTTGCCTCAAATACTGATGGAGGAAAGAGTACACGAGTGTCTATTGTTAAAACAAAATTAGATATAATTTATCATATTAAATCTGTAGATAACATGGACCATTACCTATATATAACTTGTTAAATTTAATGCCCTCTAGCGCTCAAGTAATTGTATTGAACGTCTCATTTGTGTATGTTGTTTATCTTGAGTAAAGTCTGTTTCAAAGATCAGTGCCCCTGAGTTAGTCAGGAAAAGGTCAAAGCTCTTAAATCTGTCTGATGTACATCAACTAAAAGCCTCGGAACTAGTGGCACCTCTTGTTAGAGCCTTTCAATTGCTAGGTAGAAAGAGAGAGAGAGAAGAACCAAAAGGCAAGTATTTTTCTATAGTAGTTTGGTTTAGTGATTGTGAGACTAGTAAGCCATTAATTGAATACAAAAACATTGCAAATACAAATTTTTGTGCTTGTTTTAGGGCTGTCTGCCACCTTGACAAAGAAGAGGAAAACAATGCATTTGTAGGAGTAGATAAACCTTACATCTCTGAGTTTCCTGGGCCTCAAATAATTGGCAGCATGACTCTGAAACACAGACACAGAAAGTCACCTTTGATTTAATGCCTTTTTTTTGGTCTTTTCATGTTTTTATTTTGGTGCATTTTTCCTCCTGATATTTCAAATATTACTTTGGTGCTAAAAAATCAAGAGGGGAAAATTCAGGCAGAAAAAAGGGAGAAAAATCAGCTCATTACTCCTTTCCCATGTATGATTGGGCTCATGTGATTGGTACCTTGGACTTTGTACTGTCATTTCACTCCTTTCTCTGCAGACATCAATCCTAGGAAATTAAAAGCAAAATTCAGAAGTGTGAGGAAAAGCACCAATTATTTATGTATGCACATGGTTTGTGAGGATTCCTAACTATTGATCTGCATGTAGGTGTCTAGGTTGAAGTAGGTTTAAATGTGTAGGTGGCTGTGCTGTAGTTTTACATTTATCATAATTAATATCTAAAACAGGAAGGAAAAGACAAATTGTCACTCTTCTTACTTCCCCCATTTGCCTCTGCAAAAGTAGGAGAGAGAGGGAATTGCTTTCTATCTACTTTCTATCTACTTTCTATAAGACATTTAAACCATAGTGAATTCAAAAATCCTTAGGCATTTTCCTCAAAGTTTCCTTCAGTGAAAACTGATATGATTCAAAAATTTCATATTAAAAAAAAATGGCAGGACCATTGCTCCTAGCAGAGTTATCTGAATGATTTTCTAGGTCAAGTAATCTGTCAACTATTTTCCTCTAGATCAGAGGATTAGTATATCAGGCCAGATTCTTATCCTGTATAAGGTGGAACAAAGTTATTTTTGGAATCTGAGAGTATATGATTTGACACTCCTAAAGGAGACTTTCTGAGACTTTACTTCTAAAAACAAGTGGATATTATAGTAAAATATAATTCCTATGCTTAAGTACAGCTGTAAAATCTAAAATGCAGTTTGAATACATTCAGAGTGAATCTTCAGTGCTTTCTCCATTAAATAAAGAAATTGCAAATTAAAAGTGCTCAAAAATTGCAGTTGACATCCAGGAACTCATTAACTTCATTCTTTTCCAAAATCACCATAGCATTTAGTCTAAACTTTAATTGACCAAAATTGTTCATCATTAAAACACTGATTTTTAAGAGACTTTTTTTTTTTTGACTTGGACTTACATTTTTTAGAATTTTAAATCCATTACTCTAAAATGATCAAGCATGTTTGCATTTGCATTTTATTTGTCCAGAGAAGACCCTCTTATGCTGACCTCTTCTGCTTGGTCAGATGTCAGAGAGCATCTTGTGCCAATCAGCTATAGATTGCATGACAATCTTTATTTCCCCAGAAAACAGGGGAAAATGTGTATACTGGGATCAAATTTATATTTACAAATCTTGATAGGATCTTTTTGTTAATTCTTAAATATTTCTTTGTGATATAATCTCTATCTTTGTATCTTGTTTAACTTTTTCAGTTTAAGATAACACTTCCTTATGAACAGATCGACCACCTTAAAATTACCCACCTCAACTTCAAATATACGAGCTCTTATAATCCTTCCTTCATGTGTTCAGTTAGTCATTTGGTCATTCAACGGCATCCGGTGCTGACACTGCTTACGTGGAGTAAGAAGAGGAAAGGGATGTGTTCTATGATTCCAAGTGTTTATAGAAGTCAGGTAAGCAAGTAAGTGCATTTAAAAGTTAAGAGAACAAAGGCAGGGGTGACTGGGTGGGTCAGTGGGTTAAGCCTCTGCCTTTGGCTGGGGTCATGATCCCTGGGCTCTCTGCTCAGTGGGGGGCCTGTTTCCCTCTCCCACTCTGCCTGCTTCTCTGCCTACTTTTGATCTCTCTCTCTCTCTCTCTCTGTCAAATAAATAAATAAAATCTTTTAAAAAAAAAGAGAGGGGGGGAGAGAGAGAGAGAGAGAGAGAGAGAGAAAGAACAAAGGCAGCAGAATATGCATGTCATGCTTGGGGCCCAAAGGAAGGTATGGTTTTTACCATCTGGGAGTAGGGAGGGGAAAACAGAAAGCTGTGGGTGTAGCTGATGCTTGATATGAGTGTTCCAAGGTGTTTTTGCCAGATGGTCAATGAATGAAAGTGCTCTCCCTACAGAAGGAGAGCCAGAGGAAAAGGAAAAACCATGAGACTCCAGAGTGAATTCAAGAAACAAGTAGCTCAGTCAGGCTAAAGCAGAAAGAAACAAGACACAAGGCTGAGGCAGGGCCCATTTGCATGGATGTTACCAAGACCAAGAGTGTAGATTTCAAACAGCAAAATATAGGTCATGGGAAGAATTAGCAAAGTTAAGCAAGAATATATATGTGCAGTCATATATATGTGCATAATAAAAGACCTTTAAAATTCTTGAGAAAGCACCTGACAGAACCTATAAGAGAAATAGACATATCTAATTACCATACTGTGTTTCGCTCATTAAGATAGAACAACTAGACAAAAAAGATCAGGAGGTATATAAAAGATCAGAACAATATCAGCTACCTTGGACTAACGGACATCCATAGAATATACCTAGCAACTGCAAAATATACATTCTTCTTAAGTGCCCCATAGAATGTTCGCTAATATAGTTGATGTGCTAGGCCCTAAAATGAGATTGAATAAACTTCAAAATATTGCAATATTCCTGAGTATATTCTCTGACCACAATGAATGTAAATTAGAAATAAATAACAAGATGTCTAAAAGAGTCTGAAATATTTGGAAATTAACAGATTTTTAATAATAGATGGGTCAAAGGTAAAATCATGGGGATTATTAGAAAACATTTTTTAAATGAATGATAATACAGGTACAATACTCCCTCTGCCTCTCCCTCTAGCTTGTGAGCTCTCTCTTGTTCTGCTCTCTCTTGCAAATAAATAACTTCTTTAAAAATAAATAAATAACAAATATTCCAATTAAAAGATAAAGTCTGTCAGATTAGATTAAAAACTGAGTACCGAACTACATGCTGTCCGTGTGAGATAGAATTTTAATATAATGACTCAATTTTAAAGGTGTAAAAGAATGGTCAAAGATGTACTAGGCATTTGAAAGCAATTAGGATACACCGAGGAGAACGTGACACCACTTCTGTGATAGTCCTGCAAAAATGTGTATCTTGAATTAAGTCATGGGGAAATATTGGACAAACCCAAACCAAGGGGCATCCCACAAAATAGCCTGTCCTGTTCAAAGTTTTCAAGGTTATAGAAGCCAAGGAAAAACTGAAGAATTGTTCCAGACTGAGGACCTCAGTCTCAGGAGGTTTTCTAAAGAAACCTCCAAGAGGTGATTCTGAAGCATAGCTTTTATAAATGTCAATATTAGTGGGACAGCTGATGAAACTTGAATAGCATCCAAAGAGGTGTCCTAAAGAATCAAACTGAATGAGTTAAGTGATAATATTGCAACTGTGTTAATTTTCTGATTTGATGGCTGTATTTTCTTCTATGAAGAACATAAGATATCTTTGTAGGAAGCTATATAGTAGAGTAATCAGGATCTTGGGGCTTAGAAACGATAACTTTTTCTCCAGTGGCTCAAGAAAAAATTCATTGTGCTAGTTTGCAACTTTTCCATATATTTGAGAACTTTGAAAAATTTTTTAAACGTTGAAATTGACAAAAAAAAAGGAAAATTGACAAAAAAAGGAACAATAATTAGAAGGAATAGCATTGAACTTCTCAACAGTGATGAGGGAACAGAAGGGTAGCTGAAGACAAAGCACAAGCTGACAACCTGCAACCTCCCCTCACCCTCCACTTCTGGGTGGGACCTGTGCGACTTTCTTCCTGGGATCTCCCAACTATCTTAATGTTATTACCTTGCTAGAGGGGAAAAACAACCTTAACCTGACAATGGCAAGACCCCTGGTATCCTGGAGGTTTCTGGTAGGTTGGTCCTCTTTAGCATATGAAAGTTCTTTGGAAACTGCCCTTCTCCTTAAGTTCCGAAACTCCCAAGTATGTCATCAGCAATTCCTTAAGACCCTGGGGAAGTAGCTCTTTCTGCCCATGAGTACTGTCCCCATGCTTTAATAAACCACCATTGTGCACCAAAGACATCTCAAGAATTCCTTCTTGGTCCTCAGCTCCCGATCTCACCCTGCTGAACCTCACCTATATTCTAAAACCACATCCAGAGTAATACTAGATGTTTGAGATACCGGAGTAGTGCCTTTAAAATCTGAGGGGAATCACAGAATTCAATACCCAGACGGCTATTAGTCAAGTATGAGGATAGAAGAGCAATGTTAACAGATACACAAGAATTCAGAAAGCTTATCCTCTTTATCACACAGAGAATCTATGCTATCAAAATCAGGAAATTAAAAAATAATCTGTTCTTGAAGAGAATGGCAGTGTTCAGTTGGCCTGAAGTATTAAAAGAGGGGCCCTAGAGTAGCCAGACTGGGAGGCGACCAGATGTATATCTGGAAATCACTCTTCTTTAGTCTAAGTCTTATTTATTTATTTTTTATTTTTATGTTATTTTTTACACCTTGAAAAAAGTTATGCTTATTTTTTAATCTTTTATAAAACTTTTATAAAGTTTTAATTAATTTAAAATTGAAGTATAGTTGACACAGTGTGACATTAGTTTCACGTGTATCATGTAAGTCTTTTTAAGTAGGTACATGTATTATTTGAATGATGTTAAAGAATTATATTTAAAATGAATGAGAAGTGAATGAGTAAACAGAGATGGTAAGTGAAGCCAGGTTTCCTTAATCAGAAAAGGAGAAAACAGGAAAAGTAACTAGAGAAGAACTTAGATTTGAGAATTATTTTTTCTTAATAAGTTAAGACAAATAAGCATGGTGCTGTATTCTGAGGGAAAACCAGAGGAGGAGGTAGTTGACCAACCATGCTGGCAGTAACAAGATGGTGTCCCAGGTAAGTAGAATTGATTCTGTTGTCTTGTGTGCTACAGAGAGTCACACTTTCCCTCACATAAGAGCATATGCTAATAAAATAATAGCACATCTAGAAGAAAGAGGAGTGTAAAACTTGGTGAAGATCTGAAACAACACTGGTGGCTTATAGTTGGGGGAACTGAAAGGGGCACACAGGATCGCCAAGCGTTCTGGATGGCCCAGCAGCAGAGTACACACTTAGTAGCATTAGCCACACCTATGCTCGTTTCTTTTTCCTTGAATGTTATCAGAGCCTGGGTGTAGGTATTAAATTTAGATTTGGAATTTGCCCAATGGGTATGAATAAGTGATAAGGCAGGGGGTGGTCCAAAGTGAGGAGAAAAGGAAGTGAACCTGCAAGATTGACAGAGGCCATTAAGAAGGAGGGGTTGAACGGCTGGAGGGCATACTGCATTGAAATGTCAGTGAGGGTGAGAGTAAAGGAGCCCCAAACTGGGCTCATGGGACCTTAGAGTCCACCCGAAGAATAGAGTCGGGGAGGGACTGACTGTTCAAAAGAATTGCTGTTCAGAGAAAGCGGGCTGGGGGAAAAGACCACCAATAAACACTCAAGAGCTGCTTTTGTAGAAGGAAGAAAATCAGAGAGGTGCATAGGGAATGGAGAAGCTCTTCAGTTTTGGAGAAGTTAGGCTGACTTAGAGCCTCTTTGCTGTTTCCTTGCATTTCCTTCTTGGGGATGATATTTCTTGGATGAATCAAACTTCCATCACATTAAACTATCTGTGGGCAATAAACCACTTACTGTGAAGTCGGCCTTTGCCTGGTTTCTACCTTGGCACCAATTTAACACCTTAGTCCTTTCTAGCAAGGTTATTTTTTATTTACGTTCTCGATTTCCTCTGCATTTCAGTGATAGTTGTCTTGGCACACAGTGCCAGCTGCAGACAGCTTTTATTTTTAGGTTTCCCTATTCAGAAAGAGTAGTCCCTGTTTAGGGATTTCGCTGTCATTCTAAGCTTTCCACTGAGCTACGACCCTGCAGCTTTCTTCAAATTCAAGTCACTGGGGAGGCCTTTTGAAATGCTGAAAAGACAAGACAACATTTTGTACAAAAGAGGAAAAGCAACCAAAAAGAGACTCCAGAACCAAGGAGATACCAGAAAAAGGACAGGGAAGTAAAGACAGTGACAGGAGCCAAAAGGACAAAAGACAATACATCAACTCCTTCATAAGGCAGCCAGGAGCACCAAGACCAAGGGCAATAACTTATAGCTAGAGGTTTGCCAACAGGGAAGGAAATTCTTGTTTCATAATTCCCAAAAGTACCTCCCAGGGTACTACAGTTCATAAAAATGCTTTCCATTGTTAAAATAAGGAAGTTATTTTCTGGTCCACAATATTAGTGAACTGGTTAGTTTTGAGGACTCTTCTTGAAACTCGTTCAGGTATAGACATTTGAAGAGGTAATGACCTTGTGAATGAATGAAACACTCTTATGTTGAGTCTATAGTTTAAAAAGGAATAGTGTAGTTAGGTAATGTGGGTAGATGTTAAATGCATATTTATCTAAGCATTGCCATATTTTATAAAGGATGTTAGAATTCCTTTTCCCAATATTTAGCAATCCTAGCTATGAGGAACAAGCTGATATGCTGTAAAGTAACTGTAATCACATATAATGGTCCAGTACAGGACATGTACGGTTGGCCTCTGAATATGGATGTCAGAAGCAATAACTACTTCACAGGATCCCCAAATATGCCACCTTTTGGTCTGTTTGAAGAGCATGAAAGTAGTGATGGTCAGAATGGGATGCAGAAAGCGAGTTGTAGTGCAATTGCAAAGCTGTAGGAGGAAAATTCTGGGTAGCCTTAACATTCGTGGCTCTCAAATGAGCCTCTTTTTATCCTAGATTTTAAGAGTGATTTTTTAATCATTTCTTAAAAATAGAAGTGTTTTAGTCTAAAAGACATCAGCCACTTTAGGTGACTCATAAGAAACATGGAAAGACCACTTCTGTGCCTCTACTAACCGTTTAAACTAACTCAGCCAGATCACTTAGTGCCCCCACCCACAGATTCACTCCTGGTTACTGCCTTCTGCTCTCATCCTTTGTAGTAGCTGCAGGGGGAAAGGGAGCTCAAGAAGTAGGGGCAGGAGAGCTAATCAGCCCAGGGTCCAGCCCTGGCTTGTCTCTTCCCCATTGTCTGTTTCTCTGACTCTCTCGACAGTTTCTGATGGCCTGATTATTGGTCAATGCATTTTGCTTTTCCCACTTCCATTTCTGCTGATCATTCAAAAGCTGTTTGCCGGGTCCTCCTAACTTGCTGTGGCTGTTTTCTGTATTTATTCCTGTTCTCTTGATTCTTCTTTGTTGGGTTTCCCTTAAAATGTGTTTCTCCCCAGTTTTAGCCCTTCTCTTGACCTCCACGTTGCTCTGTTCCTGGATATCCTGTTGTAATTAATGGTTGTATGAAGAAACTAACTAACCAATACATACAATGTACATATAACCAATACAATAACTAAACAATACATAACCAAATTCATAAAAACGTTGAAGTGAGAAAGATCTTACAATTGTTTTTTCAATGTTTTCCCATAGATTTGACTATTACCCTTTACACAGGGGCATCAGTGGCATTAAGTGACAAATTATTTCTGGGGGTGTACCATCAAGCCCTCCATTCAGATCCAGTAAGTCACAGGTTCCTACTTTTGGAACGGTATTAGTTTTACCTCATTTGCCAGTATCAGCAAGAACTTTGGAGACAAACCATAGTTATTACAAGTCATAGCTTTGGGATAAACTAGGCTTCTATCCTAGCTCTACCATAACTTTGATCAGGATAACAATAATAATACTTTTCCCCAACTCTTATCATTGAGCTTGGTACATACAAAGCGCTCGTATATATTACTTTTATGGTGTTGAGTAAAAATGTCCAATACGTTGCCAAGATTTAGACTGACTCTTAGAGGGATCTTCTTTAGCTGATGCCTGGGCTCCTCTGTTTCTCATGTCTATGGCATTCTCTCTAACCTTAGAAAATCGTATCCATATCCTTGTTGACCGTGCTATTCTCTAGAATGTCTGTATCTACACTTCTGGCATCATGGAAATACTGTCCCTTCCAACAGTCTCTGCCCACAGGTCTTACCTGGTCTGACAGTCCCTGTCCATCAGATGCTTTCCTTCTGTGACACCTCCCCTTGACCTGTCGGCTAGAGATATATCTCACACAGTTAGGAACCACTTGGAAAGTTTCCCTCCTGAATATGACAGCGCTCATACCTCATCACCAAAGGCCATCAGGAACAAGATCAGTAGGAAAATGGCATTCACCCCTTTTACTGTCTTTATTTTTTCCTCATTATGGTGAGCCTCCCACTCCATACACCCGCCCCCTAGAGTTCTTCCTTGGCTCTTCCAGCACTTGCCCCTGGAGATTGTAACTGTTTTTTTTTTTTCAGCGTGTCTTTCCTTCAAGATGTTAAACTTTATGAAAACACAGAAAACGTATGTACCTCTCAATTATTTTTATTACTGTTTCTAGCCCAGGGGTCGGCAGTCTTGAGCAGCAGTTAAGAGTTTGATCTGGAGCCAGGCTGCTTGGTTCAATTTATGACTTCTCCCCTGCTGTCTGTGTGAATTTAGGCAAGTTACTTAAATTATTTGTACTTGAGCTTACTTGCTTGAAAAATAGGTATTTTAATAAGAGTGTTTACCTCTTAGGGAAGATTAAATAAGTTAATATGCAAAAAGCATTTCAGATACTGCTTGGCACAGAGCAAATAGCTATTAAAGTAGGTGCTCAATAAATATTTGATGGATTAATAAATGCCACAGTAGGTCCAGTCATCAGCGTGCTGCAGACATCATATAATCAATCTGAGTAATTTGGGCTGCCTTGAGAGCCCCCTGTGTTTTTTTTTTTTCACACATGTTTTCCACTTACTGCCTTTTAGGCATTATTGTATTTGTGTCAAATCCACTTGTCTAAACATTTAAGGAAGCAAAACAGTGCTACATAGTTTTAAAAACCATTATGATTTGACTTTATGGATTTCTAGAACTTCATATACAACATGCCTAATTGCTTCATCTGAGATTTTACATGGCTGATCAAATCCATTTATTTAATAGAAATGTGGTCATGTGGTGTGTAAAGAAGGATGCTAGATTAGTGTGTGTGCGTGTGTGCGTCTGTGTGTGTATGCCCATGCCTCTGTATATTTGTCTGTGTGTGTTTTGGGAGTGAAGCTGGCAATGCCAAACATGAACAAGATGAAGTTTCTGCTCTACGGAATCTTGAAATTTAATAATGGAGATAACCATGCAAACGTCTAACTAAATCACAAAGCCCAGTCCTCTGAGAGTCTGTGGATATCTGCATCCTGCCCTGGGAAAGCATAATCTCTCTGTCTATAATTTTACCCAGGCTGGCATCTGAGTTAGAGTATAGGCTCCTAATGTTTCACTTTATCAGTTTGTATAATGCCCTCCATCTCTGTACACCGAAATAACACATTGCTATACCAGCACAATATGAAAAGAATGTTTTTTTCCCCTGAAAGGAACAAAAGGGGTGCCATGAAGCTATAGAAAAAGATAAGTCCCTTAGTAAAAAGCCTTTTTCTAAAAGGATTTCTTAGGAAACATTCAAAAGTATTTAAACAAACAACTAAACAAATAAAACATGATAATTGAGTAGAGTTTAAGCGTGTGTCCGTTCCGGATTCTCTAATCTTGGTCCCATTGACCTTTAGTGAATCACTTCTTGGGTTATTTATTTCCACCGCCATTTTATTGTAATACTAAGAGAATTCCCAGAGGGGAGACTATACAAGTCTGCCAGCAGCAGGGTCTCTGCTGGCAGGAAAACTATTCTATAAAAGAGAAAAGAAATGGATTTCCTTTCCCTGTAGTTCAATATTTTCTTCCTCTACACATTGGCTAAATTCCTCCATCCTATTTCCTCACAAATGTCAGGTTTGGGTTGCCCCACTCTCAGACAGCTCTCTTCATTATGATTATCAGTGTTAATGCCATGTCATTAATCCTCATGGGTGTACGGAGGCCTCACACTGAATGAATGGGGAAGGTCACCATGGAAACATTTGTCTCCATAGCTGACTCACTGCAAGCCCCGTAACTGTTGAACCACATCCTGTCGACCATCTGAACTACACTGGAAGAAGCCACAAATTTGGCATCTCCTACAGGACCATGTTCTTCACGGAAGCTATTAAAAATCTATGCCAAGGAAACATTCCTCAGATGCAAGGTAATAATACCATTGAGATAGCTTTAAGTGGGTGATGCTCTACAGTTAGCTGTTAACACCTTTTAATAAACACACGAGGTAAACAACCTGTGGTGTTTCAGCTCCCAGTTACCACGTGGGCTTCTGGTCTCTGGAGATAGGCATTGGCAAGGAAAAAAGCACCCACCTAGAAAATAAGCAGAACACCTGCACTCTCACATTTCAGAAAGGACCCCTCAGGGGTTCATGTGATCTATCAGTCTGTAGCACAGTAGAGGGGAATAAAATGGTCTTTGCTGGATTTTCTTTGGCTGTTTCAATGAAAAAAAAAAAAAAAAAAAAAAAAAAAGCAAGCAAGATAACCCATGTAGAAAAATCACATTTGTGGACCGCAGACTTCTCACTTAGCCTTATCATAAGAAGGCAGGATATCATTATTTCCTAGATGGGAAATTAGGTCTATGCTGGGAGATCTCAGGCTTAAATGAAATCACACGAGAACTACCGTGCCCTTCCCAGCCAGCACAGCTCAGCTAAACAGAGCAATCTGTCTGGGCTTTCTGTGTTCGGCTATGATTATACAACTCTAGGGCCAGCAGGAGAAGCAAGCATGGGAGTGTAAGTGGGATCAGACTATTTCTCAAGCTGGACGTGTTCACTATGTTTTCAGAGGTGGGTAGGTCCTCATCTCTCACTTATACCTCGGATCCCAGGTAGAAGTCTTTAATAGTAGACGTTTCTACAGTATTTGCTTAAACATATGCCAAGCTATTCATATGTTATCTCATTTGATTCTACGGATTATCATACGGGGTAGGTAGTATTCTTGACTTCATCTGACAGGTTAAGAAACTGAGGCACAGAGCAATTTCATGATTTCCCCATGGTCACATAGCACTTAAGTAACTAAGCTGGGACAAAAACCAAGGTGGTCAGCTTCCAGAGTTCATTTACTTAAACATTAAGCCATATCTTAATCTCTTGTGGAGTTCTATTTATCCACCCTTCTCCCTGTCTACTATCTCTCTCTCCTCCTTCCTTCTCTCCTCCCCTCCCCATCCTTGATTGGTCTCTCTCTTGCCTCCTTCCTGCTGCCGTCCCCCAACTGACTCCTTTAGGGCCAGCCCCATTCCCCTTTTGTTTTCCCTCACTCTCATCCCAAAGTGGACAGCCGATGGACCGCACCTGGGTACACCAGCTGGTTTTAGGACAAGGGAGCTCAATCTCTCCCAAACTAACTTCTACCAGTAAAGCAGTAAAAGTTAATCTTTGCTTCCACATCCCTCCCAACCCACCGCCGTCCTTCTGCTACCTTTTCTTCCATAGGTTTCCAGTTCTTTTGTATTCTTTTCCCTCTCAATATTTTTCTCAGAAAGGACAGGACATCTTAAACTCATACAGTGAATTCGGTCTGTTTTTATTAAAATGTTCTCATTTTATGAACATTTGCTTCTTTATTTTTAATTTAAACTTTGCTATTGAAATATACCATATATGATGCAATGGATTAAAATGTGTGCCCCTTCCCCCAAATTAATATGTTGAAGACTTAACCCCCAATGTGACTGTATTTGGAGATGGGGCCTTTAAAAAAGGTAATTAAGGTTAAATGAGGTCACCAAGGAGGGGCCTTACTCCAGTAGGACTGGTGTCCTTATAAGAAGATCAAGAGATCAAAGAAAAAGCCATGTGAGGACATGTAGAGAAGTCACCTCTCTGCAAGCCAAAGAGACAGGCCTCAGGAGAATGTTGTCAGTACCTTGAGTTTGGACTTCCAGCCTCTAGAACTGCAAGAAAATAATCCAGTGTTTAAGCCACCCCATCTCTGATATTTTGTTATGGCAGCCTTAGTAGACAATGACATGTGGAGGATACAGAAATCTTAAGTGTACACCTTGCCAGCAGTTTACATATTTATAGTCTCATGAAATCACTGCCGATCAAGAAACAGACTATTTTAAATACGTAAGGAAACTCTCATGTCTCTTTCCATTCACTTTAGTCGCTTGTGCCCCTATTTTCAGATGTGCCTGCATGCCTGCAGAGAGGCTGTGCTTAGATCAGTCCTCTGTGGTGTGGGGAGCGGGGTGAATGAGTTGATTTCAGAGACCAGGTTTAGCAAGGCACTTGGCTCAAGATCTAAAGCTGCATTCTCCAAGCTATTTCACAAATGCTAAAGATGATGTCATAATCTTCATCTGATTTCTCTGTGTATTCTCAACTGTTTCTGAATTGGAGAGGGAAAAGAGGACCCTTAGCATCTTAAAACCTAACATCTTGGTGCTTCACTGAGCCCAAGTTTGGAATTTAAAAAAACAAAAACCTTCTTGTTTTTATCATGAAATATTTCAAATATTCAAAAACATGTAGATGCTAATATGATAAAGCTACCGCCAGATTTCAATAAGTTGAGACAATTTACTACATTTACCTGTGGAAAAAAAATTTAAACTATTCTAGTAAATCCCAGTTTCTTTTTATTATGTCTGAAGTCTAAAGGCTTTGGGTCTTGCAAATAAGGAGTGCCCCTAACTGAATAAAATAAAAAACACAACACAAAACTCCCCTAATTGCCAACCCCATTTTTATCTGATGTATTTTCCATCATGTTGCATATCATCTGTTAATCTAATTAAATGCCCCAAAGCTCAAATTGGTAACCTTTAAAACTTCTCACTTCCTTTGAAATGTGATGAGGGTCTCGGCTTGATTTGGATTAGACCTCTGATGAAGGAAATGGGAACAACTGAAGTTTAAGCAGATTTGGGACTGGCCTGCATGACTAATGTCAGTTGTCTCAATTCCCAGCTGCCAGGCAGGAATGGTCTTGGGGTCCATTTACTTACCTATCAATCACTTCAATGATACATCTAGGAGGACCAAGTGCTGAACCACCCCGTGAAGATGGGGCAGCGATTCCAAGTGATTACAAATAATCTGAATAGATTTGAGAGGGGATGAGCAGCATAAACTCCTCAAAGAAGTGCTGAATGAGTTTAGAGTTGGCAAAACTATTACTGGTGAATAGTGCATGAAGAATCCTGTGTCCTGAGGGAATATGCTCAAAAAATGAAAAAATTGGGACTCTGAGGGAAGACAGACAAATGGAGCTATATTAAAGGTAAGCCAGGCAAAGGATTACATTCAGGGTAGGATTTGTTATTATTTTGGGGGGATTATCCATTCTAGGATGGTGAAGGTAAACTGTGGTTGGTTCTGAACATAAAGAATGTAATGGCTTCCTGTGGTTACCCCAGAGTTCTAAAAAGGATGTGGGAAAATCAAATGGCAAGGCCTGGAGAGAGAAATTGAGAAATCATGAAAGTGGAGAAGAAATTAGTCGCTGAAAGCCTCCAAATGATAAGAGCCCTACATAAAATAGAGGAGAAAAGAGACCAATGTAAAAAACAGGTGAGACTGTTAAAGGGTACATGCCTTGATTATCTTGTGCAGTCATCTGTTAGCTCTGGATTATCAATGTGAGCGATAGGCCATGTGTACTTCAGTAATAAGAGATCCCAGGCTACAGCTGCTAGAGAACTTACCACCCATCCCAGTGTCTGAGTAAGATGTTTCTGCCAAGACAGGGCAGTAATTATAGAGAAGTAAGTATGGACTTTAATTTCTTTAAAAAATTAACTTACAAAGGGAAGGTAATTGGATTTCATACTTTCATTCTTTGGACTCCCACTTGTAAGGAAATTTAATTTTTTTACTTTAGTTTCTTCCAGGGTACTTTATAAGAGAGGTAGATCTAAATTGTTATATTCCTTTGTTGGCATTATTACTAGAGCAGCTTTATGTTGTCATTTAGTTTTACTGCAGAACTTCTGAAGATCTATGTCCGACAATTGGGCTGGGAAGAACTTGAAATAGGAGATAACATAAGAAATGAGTAGGGTATGGTGTGATTTGGAGCTAATTTATTCAGTGAATCTGACCTGTTGTAGACCCTTCTTGGATATAAAGTCAGCTATCCCTTAGTGTTCATAGGAGAATGTCCAAATGAGCTATGGGCTATTAGGGAGGGTCCTTAAGAAGAGAGGAGTAAGATTTTTCATATAGATTTTGGTTCTTTGGCAAGGGAGTTGCCATTTCTGGCTGCTCTGTTTAAGAATAATGAAATAAGTGAATAAAAGCTGTTAAATGTTAAAGGAGATCTGTCCTGTGCCAGGATAATTCTTCCAGTCTCTATCCATCTTTCATGTTTACCTACTCTTAGGAAAGGAGAAACTTAGATTTGTGACTCTGGGCAAAGTAGTCAAATCTAATCAAGGCAGCTTCTTCCCATCTTTTACTTGAGTTGTTATGCCAGGAGAAGAGATATATTGTTGTCAGCTCTTTGCCATTTCATAAGGACCCTGCCCCAGGGTGATAGGTCAGCAGCTTTCTGATCCTCCCTGTGATCAGTGGAGGAAGGGGTTAAATTTGTACATTTCAGTGTTACAGTCTTAAGTTCAGTCTGCACATAGTCTCTAATCACCTTTGCTGGATATAAAAGTGATATTTTTTTGATATTATTTGGTCCCAGACTTATACACACAGAGGAGAGGTCATATTTGACAATACCCTCAGTAACATTCTCCATACCCAATACCCTCAGTAACATACTTCATAAATGACTGAATAGAACTAAAATAAGTTTTCAATATATATACTATTTTACATAAGTAAAACATCAGTAGTATGAACATATAAATTAGGAGACAGAATATAGACTTGGACAAGGTAGGGAACAGAATATAGGACCTTACATAATGATCGTAGTAATAGCCAACATTTGCTAAGTGTTTATCCTATCCAATTAATTTTGATAATATTGGAAGTCCCATTTATTTTATTTTATTTTTCTATTTAAAATTTTTTTATTAACATATAATATATTATTTGTTTCAGGGGCACAGGTCTGTGATTCATCAGTTTTACACAATTCATAGCACTCACCATAGCACATACCCTCCCCAATGTCCATCACCTAGTCACCCCATCCTTCCCATCCCCTTTCTCTCCAGCAACCCTCAGTTTGTTTCCTGAGATTAAGAGTCTCCTATGGTTTGTCTCCCTCTTCATCTTGTTTCATTTTCCCCTCCCTTCCCCTATGATCCTCTGTCTTGTCTCTCAAATTCCTCATATCAGTGAGATTATATGATAATTGTCTTTCTCTGATTGACTTATTTCGCTTAGCATAATACCTTCTAGTTCCATCCCCATCATTGCAAATGGCAATATTTCATTTTTTTTTAATGGAAAGTGCCATTTGTTTTTAAGATTTTAATTATTTTTTTGAGAGAGAGAGAGCACAAGCAGGGGGAATGGTAGGCAGAGAGAGAGGGAGAAGCAGGCTCCCCACTGAGCAGGAGCCCGATTTGGGGCCGGATCCCAAGACCCTGGGATCATGATCTAAGCTGAGTCAGACAGTCACTCACTGAGCCACCCAGGTCCCCCCGAAGTCCCCTTTTTAAGATGAGGAAATGGAAGTATAATAAAGGTAAATGACAACAACTAATGAGAGGTGAAGCCTGAATTCATTATCAAGTTCCTGGGTGGTTAGGTTTAGGTGTCAACCTGACTGGGCCAAGAGATGCCAGAGGGCCGGTAAAACATTCTTTCTGGGTGAGTGTCGGTCTGGGTGTGTGAGGTGTGGGTGTGTCAGGTCTGGGCTTGTCTCAGGTCTCTGGAAGAGATTAGCATTTAGATCAGTAGACTTGAATAAAGAAGATAACCCTAGGTGAGCATCATTCAATTTGTTGAGTCCCTAAATAAAATAGAAAGGGGGAGGGGGAAGAGTGAATGCACTCTCTGGGCTTGAGCTGAGACATCCATTTGCTCCTGTGCTCAGATATCAGTACTCCTGGTTCTTAGGCCTTTGGACCCAGACCTGGTCTTACACCATCAGCCTCAAGACTGCCAGGCCTTTGAACTTGGATGGAATTATACTACCAGATTTCCTGGTTCTGCCACTCACACATAGAAAATTGTGGGACTTTTCAGCAGAACTTTACTTTGATGTAGGCTTCAGTGTCAGCTTTTCTTCCTTCTCTCTTTCAAATCCCGAACAGACGAGAGATCTTCCCTTGGGATATCGAGCGCAACACTTACGCAGTTCTTGGACGACAGCCTGACACTTAGATTCCATGTAGTTGTTGGCTTGTAAACATTTCTGTATTTCACAGGCTTGTTTCTGGCACGGATCCTTCTGCGGCATATCCAGAAAAATGAATATAATGTTTCTTGGGCTAATTAATCCGCCTCAGGAGCAGTGAGGCTAAAAACTTCCAGGTTCCCCCGCCCTGGGCCACTCAAGCCGCGATCTGGACGTAAGCCCGGGGCGAGTCGAGGGACATCCCGGGCCGAGGTCACCCGAACCGAAGTTAGGAGGCGAGGGCCGGCGACCGGAAGCGGTCCAGGGAGAGTTGTACAAAATTCAGGGACCGTAACTTGGAAACCCAGAGAAATAAAATCACATGAGCCCTAACATCACATGAGCCAATTCCTATAATATATTCCTAAATAAATAGCTATATGGTTCTGTTTCTCTGGAGAACCCTAACACATAGTCAAACTCATAGTGGTACTTCTATCTTACAGTACACTGGAAATTTATTTAAACAAATTTGCTTTGAACTTCCTGGTAAATGAAACTTGTTATAAGGGCTAACACTTCTTCCCCTTTTCCTTTTTATATTAGGATAGAGTACCAAGAGAAAAATAAATAATTTTTTAATAATCTCTTAGGACATTCTGCCAGAGTTTATACCAGAAAGCTCACCCAATTGTACCTGCCCATAACACTATGTAAAGTATGCAATTTTAACACACCTTGTCAAAATAGGCTATTATCACTTTCTACATTTCATTTCAGTCAGGATAAACTATGTCATCCAAGTAATAAGCAACCCCAAATCTTCAGTGATTTATAACTTAGGTTTATATCTTGCTCAAATTATATACCTTTTTTGGGCCGAATGGGCACTCTGCTCTGTTATCCTTCCTGGAATCCCACCTAGGAGACTCTGGAGAGTTTTGCAACAGCAACTAAATGTTTTGGCCTAGAAGTGAAAAATAATCACTTATACTCACAATCCCATTAGCCATAACTAATGGGTGAGGCCAATCTCAATTTGCTTACGTAAGGCCAATCTACCATGACTTCTTTAATTGGAAGAAAGCTAAAAAAATACTTCATAATCAGAACTAGGATTGTTAAAAATTTTCACAAATTTCATAGCTGAAAAATGACAAATTGCTTTGTTTTATACTCTTATTACAAGAGACATTGAAAACTTTTTCTCTATGAATTCGTTGTTCATACTCTTTTGTTCTATATGTTAAACTGGGTATGTTGGTGGAGTCCATTAAAAAAGTTGGTTGAGGAATTTAAGTTGTTCCCAAGTTAAGATCGAGATTTGCCACTCTCCCACCTTCCCCAAGAAATTCCATCTAGGGAAATATTCTGGAGGATAGCAATCACCTGATCTGCAACACAGTAGAAACAACACTGTATCTTAGAATTGTTTCAGTAGGGGCATTGACAATTGACAATGTTTGGTAACCTATGACCGATTTATGTTTACACCAATATAACAGTCATTCTATGTACATACTCTGCCAAGGTACCATTTTTTTCAAGGTCTGTTTTTTAGGCCTCTTTCAATTGAAAGTGACAGAATTCAAATTCAACCTAGTTTAATAAAAAAAAGCATATGGCCTCAAGTAAAAATTATGGGGGCTCCCTAGGTTTAGGCATAGCTGGATATTTGTGGTCCATTGACACCATCTGAATTTTCTCTTCTTTCCATATCTTATGACTGTTTTCTTTATGTTGATACCTGTAGGTATTCTCTACATGGCTGCAAAGAGAAACTTGGCAGCTTATAGAGAAGCTTCCAAACCTGTATCATCTTTGGAACTAGGAATCTCAGAGTAGACCTTCCTTTTTCTACATTCTTACCAATCATCAAAAAGACAAATCTTAAACTTGCTTGAAAAGTGTACCCTCAGGACCAGCCTCTCTCTCTAGAGGCACGGGATATACTGATTGGTGAGCACTGGTTACAATAAAATTCATATAATGAAGTTCTAGCTTTATCTGTCCAGGATATACCTGTACTTCTTGAAATAGTTTCTTTTGGGAGGTAATTAAGTTAAAAGTCATTAGGGTGGGCTCTAATCCAATATGACTGACATTCTTACCAAAAGAGGAAATGTAGACCCAGACATGTACAGAGGGGAAGACTATGTGAAGACACAGGGAGAAGGCCATCTGCAACCTTAGAAGGGAGGCCTCAAAAGAAACCAACCTTAGTAATACATGGATCTTAGACTTCCAGCTTTCAGAACAATGAGAAAATACATTTCTATTATTTAAGCTACTAGATCTTTGGTCCTTTGTCATGGCAGCCCTAGTGTATGAATACACATTCCCAATTCTGTGGTATGAAAGGATAGGTGTGGCTCTTTGATTATCCCCCCAACTGCAAATTCCAGAATGGGAGATAGGCTGTTCTCAGGAGGAACAGAGAGGTTCCAAGACTCCAAAAAGGAGGGAATGATGCTGGACACACCATAGTTGCTGATGTTCCCACAGATGGAGAATAACCAATCTCCCTTGACCCAAAGGGTATGATTTCACATCACCCTTCTGGAAAAAGAGTTTACTGTTTATGATAGATGTCTCACTGAAATTGTTCTAAATATTTTGAACCTCAGCTTCAACCACCACAATTTTTTATAGGTTGGAATGTCAGTAGAGCATAGTGCTTACAAGGCTTTTGGATCAGTTGTGTCTGGATTTGGATACTGAGATTGGATACTAAGATTACTTTGGGAACTTATTTGAATCTATGTTTTGTCACTTATGAAATGGAGATAATGAGAGTACTTTTCTCCTACAATTGTTGTGAGGGTTCTTTAAGTTAATTTGTGTAGAACTCTTAAAGTGTTTAATGCATTAATAGAAATAGTAGATACTGCCTACTATTGTTTGCATTATATCTATTATTATTGTTGTTATATAGAGATTGTTCAACACACTAAAATGGCTTAATTGTCTATAAGTCATTCAGAGTTTTGACTCTTAGCTTGACCTTATCATTGACATGGCAATGACATTGGCCATCTCCCTCCTTTCTGGAGGCATGTGAGCGAGACCCTTGATGAAACTTATAGTTGAGGAGATGTAAATGAGATTGCCACATGGATGAAGAAGGAAAAGGAGCCAATTATGGAAGTAGGTGGAGGCCAAAGAGTCATCCAAGAAACTGAGCAGTTAGTAAAAATGTCTAACCAGTTAGTAAGAAGTTAATAAGTTAGTAAGAAGTTAGTAATAGTAAGTAATAGTTAGAAGTTAGTCAGTTAGTAAGAACACTAGAAAAGAGCACTGTTATCACACTCAAAGTGGCAAATAGTGTTAATCAGAGGAGGGGTGGTCATATTTCCAAAGATATCTGGTAGTAGAATGAAAAGAATCTACTAGTTTTGTCAACTAGAAACTCACTAATGGCATATAATAATGAAAGTAGTTCATTCTTATGAGTGGGCAGAAATCTACAATGGGCAGAGGAAGTAAGCAAGTCCTTTCTTTTCTTTTTAAAAATCTCTCATCTAGGGAGCCTGGGTGGCTCAGTCGGTTAAGCTTCTGCCTTCGGCTCAGGTCATGATCCTGGAGTCCTGGAATTGAGTCCCGAAGCCAGCTCCTTGCTCAGCAGGGAGTCTGCTGCTGCTTCTGCCCCGCCCCCTACTCACCCTTACTCTATCTCACTGTCTGTCTGTCTCTCTCTCTCTTAAAAATAAATAAATAAATAATAAAAATTAAATAAATTAATATTAAAATATTAAAAAATTAATAAATCTTTAAAAATATTTCATCTAATAGAGTGATAGCTACATGAGGTTTTATGGGAATTTATTATTATTATTATTTTATTATTATTATACAATAAAAAAGTGTTTATTGATCAAATGAAAAGTAGTTCAAGTAGGAGATGTAGCAAATAGAGCAAAGGGAGAAACAACTGATGGAGCCCAGTTCTAGCCAGCTGAGACCAAAGAACAACATTTCAGGGGCCATTCTATTCTCTGTACTGTTCCAATTTTACTATACATAGTACTCATATATGTAACTTTGGAGGCTTACTAGTCTTGCTGTGAATGTCCCCATAAGTCCCTGGAGCTCAAAAAGATTAAAATTAGTTTTATTAATTGATTCTACCCATCCTCAAACACATTTCTATTCCTATATCATCTCTCCTAGTTACTTAATCTCCCAAATTAGAAGTCTGGAAGTTATTTTATATTTCTTATTCACCACGTCAGTTCTGCTCACCCTTCTTGCCACCTCTTACCCAATCAGACACAAAGCCCTGTTGATTTTTCTCTTCAGTTTGTCTGGAGTCTTTTTTCTTAATCACATTTTTCTATTTTGTGATATCACTGAACTGGAGGTTCTTTGAGGATGAGACCTGTTCTTTATGTTTTTCCTCATTTCAACTCCTAAAAGTATACATAAAACATATTATAAATGTTTGATAATTTTTGTGGAGATGAACTAAATGATTGCCCAGTTTCATGTCCTGTTATGCTTGGATCTTACACTCCAGTCACACACACACAACCTACTCTTCCTCCCATACCCAGTACTATTATACATTTCCTTGTTATTATTTCTGCCTGGATACTCTTCACAATGCATTGTCCACCTGGAAAGTAGGCCATGTTTCTGAAAAGTTAGTAGAAGAATTAATGCCCCTGTGAAATTGCCCTTTATTACTCTGCTTTGGGGCAGACCTTGCTGCAGATTAGCAATTACATTTCTTTTTCTATCTAACACATCACAAAATACTTTTCAACCTCACTTGTTTGACATGGCCATAGAATGTGAGCAGAAAAATTGTGTACACTCTTAGGTTTAGCCCATAAATTCCTTCTTATTGTCATCCTCCATTCTGTTTTCTACTTTCGGATGGTTGGTTTAAAGAACCCCCTCAAGGGGATCTCAGGAGGTGTATGTCAAAGATGGTCGAGCTATTATAAAAAAGGAACCTCCATCCCTGAGTCATTGGTTGGAGAAGAGCTACCCAACAATCAACTCCTATATGGGAACATTGTGAGAATGAAAAATAAGCTTTGTGTTAAACCACTGAGAGTTTGGAATTTATCCAGCATAGCCACTATAAGGAAGTACCATTTACCACTCCAAAATATGTCCCTCTGAATTAAGGATTATTTTTTAAGAAACTGCAAACTTAGGAACTCTGAAAACCAAACAGAAGTTACCTTTTTATAAGAGACTCAACATGTGTAAGGAAAAAAATCAACATGTGTAAGGAAAAAAGTAGAGATTTTAAATCTCTATTTGTAGATCCCTTGCTCTACCAGGAAAAGGGGGATAACTCAATCTTTAGAAACTCTTACCAATGGAGAAGGCAAAGACTTAGATGTGCATAACAACCTTATCCTTGTGTACTGTGCTTTTCTGGGTAACCTCTCATAGCTGATTCTCCATCCCCAGTATCTTGTTTTATCTTTAGCTGAAGATGGTTTTAAGGTGATGGCTTTGGACATTTCAGACACTTACTCAGTTTTTCTGGGTCTCTCCCATGTATATGTGTTATAGACTTTTTTGTTTTTTCTTCTGTTAATCTGTCTAATATCAATGTAATTATTAGACTACCCAAGGAACCTAGAAAGGAAGAAGAAAGAACTTTTCTGCCCCTACAGTTTTGGCAACCTGGATGGGATTTTCACTGGTTAGACCCGACTGGCTCTGGGGCTGCTACAGCCAAGAGATCCTGGGACCACTGACAAAATGCTGGCAGAAGGTAAGAATTCTTACCATGTCAATCTCCAGGATCTCTGCCTGCTGGATCCAATGGAAGTGAGAGTATTATTTTTCTTTTCTAACTGTAGGTAGTCTAAAATATTTGTGGAACTAGTTCCTGGGGTATAGTGACTCTTGTAAAGATTTGGTAACAAGTATTCTTGTTTTCTTTTTTTTTTTTTCTTCCCAGAGATGTTCTTCATTTTCTTTTGTCTGCTTTATGACCAGAGAGAATATTCTCTCTGGTCTTTACCAGTTGGAGGATGTATATTCATCTGAGGAACAGCTGAGTTACCTATGGATCCAAACTTAGGAAATAAAAAGTTTGGGGAGACTGAGACACATGTGATTCCCTAGGTTTGGAAAAGCTATTTAAAACTGGGCCCTTTATAATTAGTGTCTCTGCTTTCTTAGGCTAACTCTGGGAGCAATTTGTCTGGATCTTGTGAGGCCTGCATCTCTTGCATTCTCCTTTGGGATACCTCTTGTGTCCATGGTTAACCCATAAAAAGATTTATTGATAATTTGAGTCCCCATTAAGATTAATAGATCCTAGTCTTCAATGACCAAATGATGGAACCTTTGGAGAAACTTCTAGTTTGAAAAGACTTTTTAGGCAAGCCATGAATGACTCTTAACTTTAAGAAACAAACTGAAGGTTGCTGAAGGGGAGTTTGGTAGGGGGATGGGGATAGCTGGGTGATGGGCATTAAGGAGGGCGCTTGATGTGATGAGCACTGGGTGTTACATGCAACTGATGAATCACTAAATTTGACCCCTGAAACTAATAACACACTATATGTTAACTAAATTGAATTTAAATAAAAATTTAAAAAATATTAAAAAATATATTTTAAACATAAATGATTTGACACACAAAAAAAGTTTTTTAGAGTGGTCTGACCTAAACAATTGTCTTATTGGTACTTATGGAAAGGCTAAATTAAAAAGAAATATAATGGCTAACCTTAGGGACTCTCTTAACAAGATGAAAGAACAGAAATTAGACAATTTTAGAACAAAAATGAACATTCTCATCCAATATAATTCCCATTCTCAAAATTTGGCTCTGATGCAGGCAGACCAATTCTCAGGACCCAGAGGCATCCCGCAGGAACAGCCAAGAGGGTCCTTGGTTATGTGCAGAATAGAAATGAAATGCAAGTTAGCAGGAAGTAGGGCAGAGTTTATTGGACATAGAAAGCAGATACAACCAGAGCATCTGGAAGACTCAGAAAGGAAAAAAAGAACTGAGTCTCATCTTTGCTTGGGGCCTGTAGTTTTTACTAAGGACAGAGGTCTGGAGTACATGAACTCTGAGGCATCCAGGAACTGGTCAAACAAGAGTGCTCTTTGGAAAAGCACTTGTGTCCTTCATAAGTTCCTTATGCCCTGGAGCCCAGGGTCTTGGTGAGTCAGTGGTCTTGAAAAATATACATTAAGACCTGGCCTGGTCACTCCTTAGATGTTATCTATTGTGCTGGAAAACTCCAAAGAAATCATTAACTTGCCCTTTACAAGGAGGACATACATTAAGACGTGTGAGGTGAGAGTGCAGGTCCTAGCAAGCTAGCAAGAACAGAAGCAGGAATAAGAGCAAAAAAAAAAAAAAAAAGCCCCCCCCCCCATGGGTTTTCTTCAGTTCCCTGTCTTAGTTCCATCTACTTATTTTCACTTCCCTTTCCCTAAAAGAGTTATAGAGAGTACTCCAGCCCGATCTCCCATTTCAGGGATGTAGGTTAGTCCTGTGAAGACTAAGAGTCAGGAAGTGAGTTCAGCAAAAGCTCCTGAGACTGGTGGCAGTTTGCTTTGCTGTCACTCCCAATTCCTCCTACTTTTTTTTTTTTTTAAAGATTTTATTTATTTATTTGACAGAGATTACAAGTAGGCAAGAGAGGCAGGCAGGGAGAGAGAGGAGGAAGCAGGCTCTTCGCGGAGCAGAGAGCCCGATGTGGGGCTCCATCCCAGGACCCTGGGATCATGACCTGAACCAAAAGCAGAGGCTTTAACCCATTGAGCCACCCAGGCGCCCCAATTCCTCCTACTTTTCAGGGCTCTGGAACCAGGCTCTGCCTCTTTCAGGCCTTCCCATGCCATGTCCTTTGTGGAAGTGTTCTGGAACCCCCACCACAAAGAATTTATGTCCCCTGGATATCAACAGATCTAAATTATAAAGTTCTTTTGTCAGAAATCAAATCTCCTTGATACAAATAATTAAGTTTAGCTTTGGAAAGGGGGCCAGTACCTTGATATTCAGGCTATAATCCTGGTCTTTGGGGAATGGGAAACAACATTTTTGTCTTGCAGCTCTCTACAAAACCAAAAATGTGGCCCTAGAAACAGTTCAAAGCTCATCTATCTTTACCAGTTCCAAGCCTCCCTCCACTCATCTCAAAATGCTTGCAGATATTGTAAAATATCAGAATATTGGAAACAGAATTGTCTTGCACCTAAGGAAAGGAAAAATTTTAAATGTAATTACTCCAGACCTCTGATAATATCCCAAAGTTCCTGGAAGAAAACTGGTATATTTTCTCTGTGCCTCTGTGATGTAGATTTTCTACCCCATCTTCTCTAGGATTTAAGAGCCATTCCTTGAAATGCAAACATTAGGGAGATGTTTCTCTTTAGAAGAAAAAAAAGGCAGGGGAGTAGGAAGGTATTTGGAAATTAGGCTAATGAAAAATCTCAGGGGTGCCTGGGTGGCTCAGTCAGTTAAGCGTCTGCCTTTGGCTTAGGTCATGATCCTGGGGATGGTGTCTGCATTGTGCTCCCTGCTCAGTAGGGAGTCTGCTTCTCCCTCTACCCCTCCCCCCTGCTTTCTCTCTCTCTTTTTCAAAGAAATAAAGATCTCAAATTTCTTCTCCACAAAGGTTAGTAGAAAAGGCTTTAGCCATCTGAGCAAGTGGACTTATTCCAACTGCCAAAAAACGAAACAAAACAAAATTGGATCCAACTATTCTTTTGAAACTGGTGAGTTTTGTGTTGTGCCTGACTCATGGCTAAAATTTTAAGGCAATAACTGTGGAGGGTCTCTGTTGTGTCTGTATGTATCTCTCTCTCTCTCTCTCTCTCTCTTTCTACTGTGTGTGTGTGTGTGTGTGTGTGTGTATAGTGTGTGTGCATATGTATATAAAATTACATGTGTTATATTTTTCTACTCTGGATCATGTTACCAAAATTAATTTGTAAAGAGCTCTATTTAATTGGGTTAAAATTAAGTGCTTATAGATTAAATATTCCTAACATTCTCAGAAATATAGCAAATTGACCCAGTGTTTTTCCTGTTTATGTGATCTGGAAATATATTTGTTATTAGAGCTAGTTTAAGTTCGTTGGTTTAATTAAAGTAGACATGTCCTTAGAGTTATCTGCATTGAATATAATGCAGACAAACAACTTTTTTTCCTGCTTGGGTTTACTAGTCTAATAAGTTTATGTTATATCTCTGTTTCAAAATTTGTCAGGAAGAAATAGCTTTGGATGATGGCAGATTTTGTCTAACGCTTCATGAGGTTCTCATGGAAAGTCTAAATTAATTTTTTGGAAAAAGTGATTTAGATAAATATAAGTGGAATAAGAGTTTTTAGATGAACTTGTCAGCAATAATTATATTGTATGGTATATATACTTAAAAATAACTTTTGTTAACCTTAAAAGTTAAACTGCCAGTTATTTTACCAGCAAAAGATGGGTTTATTCAGGAATAGCAGAGAACTGCAATCTGGGACAAGCAAGCTGAGGGGAAACCATTGGCAACTTTGCCAAAAAAAAAAGTAGAGGAACGCTTTTCAGTTGATTAATTGTCTGCCTTCTGCTAAGGTCATGATCCCAGGGCCTGGGATGGAGCTCTCTGTTGGTCTCTCTGCTCTGAGGGGAGCCTGCTTCTCCCTCTACCCCTCCCCACTGCTTATGCACTCTTTCTCTCTCTTGCAAATAAATAAATAAAATCTTTAAAAAAATAATAAAAATAAATAAATGCTCTCTCTCTCTCTTGCAAATAAGTAAAAAAAATCTTAAAAAAAGAAAAAAGAAAAGAAAAAGAAAAAGAAAATGGGAAGTTTGGAAGGCTATTATCAAGAAAAAGTCCACTGCAGTAAACTGGGAGCTGGAGGTATAGTGGTTCTTCATTGGCCGAATTGTCACCATCTCTCATTGGCTGGGCTGTAGCTGGGACAATGAGGAAAGCCTTTCTCCCTCCTCTGGGATAATCAAGTAGTATCCAAAGTAGCATCCATGTGCAAGGTCTGTCTCTGGTTGGATTTGCAATTAAAGATGAGTGGTGAGGCATGAGAGCTCCCCATGCCCAACCTCCCAACTCAAATTTAGTGAGGTTTCTCTTAAATCATCTTCACATTTTTTCCTTTTGATTGAGATCTTTTTTTTGAAAGTATTGGTGACAAGTAGTCATTCTTTTTTAAATTAATTTTTGTGTGTATGAAAGAGAGAGAGCAAGCTTGAGCACAAGTTGGGGGAGGGACAGAGGGAAAAGCAGACTCTAGTGAACAGGGAGCCTGATGTAGGACTCAGTCCCAGGACCCTAGGATCATGACCTGAGCAGAAGGTAGATGCTTAACCAACTGAGCCACGCAGGTTCTTTATATTAGTGGTTTTGTACCTCAGTGCCCGGAAGGACCTTTGCTGGTTGTCAGGTCCTATGTCAGAGTGAAAGTGCTTAGCAGTTGGAAACCACTTAAGGTCATATTTGAGTAAAGGGAAAGTTAGGAGGGAGAATCCTCAGGTTTTTCTTATCTAAAGGCTTTTTCTCAAGATCATAAGTATTGGGGTTTGTCTTGAAACACTAGCATCGCCTTACTGGGTACATCTTTAAAAAAAACTAACAGGCAACCAAAGGTGAAACTTATAATTTTGCAAAATTTCTTGGGCATTGGGCTGGCTCAGTTGGAAAAACATGTGACTCTTGATCTTGGGGTTTTAAGTTCACCAAAACGAAAACAAAAGAGGAGTTTCCCCCTTTCACAAGGGCTTGTCTTTCCATGAAAGAGAAGCAGAAGCAACAGTGAGAAAAAGGCCTGGCCCGAATGTCTTGGGAAAGCTGCCTCAGATGTCATGTGCTTCAATTCCAGAAAATCTTTACTTTCAGGTCAGCAGGTGGGGTGCAGGTTCAGTCAGGGTTTGGCACTTTCTTTACATGTGTCATGTGAATCCAAGAGTCTATTCCCTGGTGTTTGGCAGCACAAAGTTTGGTAAACAGTTCCTGGTAAAGGCCTTTTCAGTGATGTTGAAGTGTCTTTCTAGAGCAGTCTTTTTCCATGTTGCAAGGCGTGATGCTTATTAACTCCCAAGAGTATGCTGTAAATACATTGCTGTACCAAAGAATGGTTATTTTCAAAAGATGGAACTGGGCTTTCATGCTATTGAAGTCTATTTCCTGTTATCAACTATGGATAAAAGGAGGTGGGGACCAGGTATATTGGATGTCCTGTGACTATCTCAAAGTCTGAGAGCCTTCCAAGGGGGTGGATTTGAGATTTAAAGGACCAATAGCAATGCTTTAGTCCATGGTAATTGGAGGGTTTCTGCAAATTTTGCCAACTGAGACTTAATAATGTCATTAGTACATTTGACCAACTCTGAAGACTGAGGATAGTATGTGCAATGAAAGTGTCATAAAGTAGCACAAACTTGCCAAGGCAGCTGACCAATCAATGGGTTCCCTGATCACTATGTAGTTTGAGAGGGGTTCCCCAGGTGGGATAATTTTTTCTAAAGAATTTTAGCCACAGAAGAGGTACTGGCTTGTCTAAAACAAAAATCTTCAGTCCAGTGATAAAACACACAAACCACAACTAAAATATATTTATGCCCACGAGATGGGAGAAGCTGCATGAAATTCTTATGCCAAACCTCAAATGGTCCATTGGGCAATTTAAAATACCCAGGAGTGTTAAGGATAGATTTCCCAGAACTGTACTTTGGATAGGTGGACAAGCAAAGGTAGGTACTTTCTGTGGTCTTATTAACTTTTCCAACCAACACTGATTCATGAATGTTAAATTTTGTCAGCAGACCAATAGTTTAATGCATGTACAGTTGTAAGTATTGGGAATTTTAGGATTTCTGGTAGGCCCATATTGGTATTTGGATAGTTCTTCATTTTTATTGAATCAACAATTATTAGATTTCTATTAATGTTTTTCCTTTCTGGGGACAACTGCTGGGCAGCTGTGGTCAATTTGTCTAAATTGTCATTTAGGAGAACATCCTCTTGTACTGTGACAGAGGCTTCGTTATTGGTTTCCTTGAGTGCAGCATTTTTAGTGGAAATATTAGTGAGTTGGATTATTCTGGCTTCCAGGGAGTTGAGTCTGGAATGTCCATGAATTTTTTTTTTTTTAAGATTTTATTTATTTATTTGACAGAGAGATCACAAGTAGGCAGAGAGGCAGGCAGAGAGAGAGAGGAGGAAGCAGGCTCCCTGCCAAGCAGAGAGCCCAATGTGGGACCAGATCCCAGGACCCCAAGATCATGACCTGAGCAAAGGCAGAGGCTTAACCCACTGAGCTACCCAGGCGCCCCCATGAATCTTAATAATAGTTTGAGCCACTGGCAAAAGTATGGCATCTAATAAATTTTGGACATAGTAGCCATTTTTATTTTTAGTTAAAAAAAATTTTTTTTTTAAATTTTTAAAAAGATTTTATCTATTTGACAGAGAGAGAGAGAGCACAAGCAGGGGGAGTGGCAGGCAGAGGGAGAGGGAGAAGCAGGCTCCCTATAGAGTAGGGGAAGCCCTGTATGGGACTTGATCCCAGGACTCCGGGATCATGACCTGAGCCGAAGGCAGTGGCTTAACCAACTGAGCCACCTGGGTGCCCCAGGAGCCATTTTTAATCTTATTCCCATTGGAGGTAAGGAAATCTCATTTCCATAACATTCCAAATTCATGAGCTACTCCAAAGGTATACCCACTATCAGTATAACTGTTACTAGTTTTCCCCTTGGCTAAAGTACAAGCCTGAATAAGCGTATATAACTCAGCTTGTTGGGTGGAAGTAGCCAAAGGTAAAGGTGCTGTGTCAATGACTTCAAAGGAAGTGGTAATAGTATTTCCAGCATGATTTTGCCATTAAAAAAAAATTATATTTTTATGTTGGGGGAAGGAAGTAGAAAAGAAACCCCTATAATGGGCCCTACTCAGTGGCAGCTCCTTGTTCTAGAAGGTTAAGGAAGACTTTGAGGAAGTAGAAGTTGCTTGGAAAAATCCAGGTGTAGTTGCTTTGTATGTTGTGATGGTAGAGGGATGAAGTGAAGTGTGAAGGCCCCTCATACCCTGCACCTTAACTCAGACTATGTGCTGGAAACCGGGAGCAGAGAAAGTGCCAACCTCATTCCTGCCTCTTGGGATTGTTAACAGCCACGTAGTAGTAGAGAATGACAAGCAGGAAGAGCGACATGCCCAGCATGTTGGCGAAGATAGCAAGATGGTGAGCAGCATGTCTGTGGTCCTCCTGATCAGCTGGGCTCCCCGCAATACAGTCTGTATACTGGCTTGATGTTTACCATTTTTATACTTTAAATGAGAATCCTTGGTAAACCATGCAAAATCTGTATTGGTTAGAAAATTTTCCATAATTATCACGGGGAGTCAAAAGGTAATCTGTCAGGGTTAAGCAGGTATCAGAGGTTTCATCTGAAGGCAAATATAGTCCTATTCTGAGATCAGATCCCCTAAGTATCTAATCTGAGCTTGAGCAAGCTGCAGTTTTTTTCAGAGACTTTACATCCCTCTAAGGCCAAAAGGTTTAACAGGTAGATGTTGCCTCCTGTGAATAGATTTGAGAAGGAGAGCAGAGAAGCAAATCATTTATGTACTCTAACAAGATAGATCCTACAGAAAACTTTTTGTCCTCCAAATCAACTTCTATGTTTTGTGAAAAATAAGGACTCTCTAGAACCCTGGGGGCATTATTGTCCACGTGTTTTTCTATCCTTCCCAAGTGAAACCAAAAAGATGTTGGCTATCCTTATCAACTGGAATACCAAAAATGCATGGCACAGATCAATCACAGTGAAAATTTGCTTTCACTGGGAATGGATGTTAGTAGCACCTGGGGGTTAGGAACAACAGAATACTAAGCGATAACTGTTGTTTATTGCTCAGAGGTTGTGGACAAACCTCCATCCTCAGACATGGGGTTTTCTCACGGGTAAAATAAGAGTATTACAGGGACTAGTGCAGGGGATAATGAGGCCCTGAGACTTGTAATCTATTATGGGCTTGATGCCCTAAAGGGCTTCTTTACCACAGGGCCTTGATTAATTCTGGGAAGAGGTTTTGAGGGATCTATTTGAATCTTGATGGGAGGTGCACTGTGGATTCTACCCACATCAGTTGAAGATTTTGCCTATAAAGAGAATAGTAGCTGATCCAATAGGAACAAATGATGAGTGGCCCCACACTACTCTATAATGCTACCAAATATGGAGCATAGAAAAGATGCTGAAGGGACATTTAATTCTCCTGGTTGGTTATTTTGAATACTACTGTCAGATTCTAGAATTATTTCTCCCTTTTGGAGAAATTCTGGCATGGTGGTTTCTATAAAATCTCAGCCCAATAAATTAACTGGGATGGAAGAATTAAGGAGAAAAGTGATGAGCATCTGTCAAAAAGCCTAAACCAAAGGGAATAGTTTCAGAAATAGGAACCCGTTGAGATTATTAGAGCCCTTCACTTGTTGAACTGCTTTAGTGCCCTGGGGCAGGAGCCGCCTTAGAGCGGCAGAGTTGAGCACTGACAACTAGCTCCAGTGTCAATACAGAGACTCATTCCCAATTTGAAGAATGGTTTCTCTAAGCTGATGAAGAGAAAGGACTGGGAAGAACCCATGTCGGGCACCTGGGTGTCTAAGTCAGTTGAGTGCCCCGTCCCACTCTTGATTTGGGCTCAGGTCATGATCTCAGAGTTGTGGGATCAAGCCCCGTGTGGGGCTCCATACTGAATGTGGAGTCACTTGAGATTCTTTCTTTCTCTCTTCCCCCTCTCAAATAAACAAAAAAACAAACAAACAAAATCTTAAAAAAAAAAAAAAAAAGAACCCATGTAGTTCCTCAGAGCCACACCATTGAGAATTAGGATGACACTGGAAAGACTGGCTAGAGGGCTGAGAACACCAAAGTGCTTCTTAAATTTGTAACAGTCTCTTCCTCATGCCCTGGCCCTTTGTAACAGCAACAAAAACTAGAAGGTTTTTTGTTTTGTTTAGGGGCCTTCATTTGCCAGAGTTGAAAATTGAGAATTTTAGTGGTCTTTCTTTTAGGTGAGTCATCTAGTATGTGAGCAAGCTGGTTTGCCATATTAACTAAACCTGGAGTGATCAATTTCCCATCCTGGATGTCCTTTTAACTAAAAGAGAAAGATCCCAGCTCAACTCATTAGTAAACATAGAGTTAAATGCTGCCTGGGTGGATTCAACATTTAAAGGAGGATCAGAACATTCTTAAAAGAATTTAAACTGAATCTAATAGTCATGGACAGTTTCATTAGACTTTTGTGGGCAAGCCTGAATTTTGTTCCAGTCAGCAGGTGGAAAATGCTCCTGTAGTTCAGTGGAGATTTCCAGGGAATGTGCCAAAAGTTAGAGGTCTATTTCTCTAAATCTCCTTTTGGATGTTTCCTTCAGGCTAGTTTCATCCATTGTTTGACCTGGTCCTCACCAATAAGCATGTGGACTAATTTAAATCTGAGAAACCAGCTTGTTAAGTTTGAATAACTATGTGAAATTCTTCAGCAAACTTATGGGGGTCCTTGGTCACTTTAGGAAACCCCTTCACTATGGCCCACAATTTGGCCCTAGTCTAGGCAACATAAGAAATTTGAAGTTTATTTAGATCCTCAGAAGACTTAACTTTAAAAAGGCAGTTTGACTCGGCTTAGGAGAGGAGTGAGTGGGGAGAGATTCAGAGGAAAAAGTAAATTCAGTAGACAAAACAGAACAAAATGGCACTGGAGGTGGGGCCTGAGCACAAGGTGGCCACCAGCTGTCTGCAGACAAAAAAGATGGAAAAGGGGAAAAAGGGGCCTTAGAAGCCATTTTTGCCTCTTTGAATTGTTTGCCTCAGTTAATTTAGAAATAGTCTGTTGCAAAAAGGAAATTTAGAATTCTGAAAACATCTGGAAGCCTTGAGATACCACTTAAACTAGCTATCCTGGGCTGCCTGGTGACTCATCAGTTAAGTGTCGGGACTCTTGATTTCCACTTGGGTCATCATCTTGGGGCTATGAGATTGAGTGGTGCTTTGGGCCCTGCATTGGGCTGGGAGCCTGCTGGGATTCTCTCTCTCCTGCTCCCTCTGCCCCTCTTCTGCCAAACAAAGGTAAAGTAAAGAAAATATTTTTTAAAAGTAGTTATTGTATTCAGTATTTTTTTCTTTTCCTTTTCTTATATTTTAAGGAACCATGGCTTTCGGATTCAGTTTTGAGTAAAACAAGTGTAGGGAGATCAAAAACTCCCCATAGTAGCCATTGAAGATTTAAATTTCTTTTGGTTAAGTCAATCCACTTAGTTATAAATGTGCATACAGAGGGGACCATGGTTTTTAAACATAAAACTGGCCAGATTCCCAGCTAGGAGTGGGGGTGGGGAGGCATGATCAAGGCATTTTGATGACTGAAATCCCATGTCTTAGAGATTTTTCAGGAACAACCTGATTCTAGAAGGAATCAGACAAAAGGACAGCACAATCCCAAGCAGGAGTTGGATGGAAGGCTAGCACACTTCCAAGGGGCACAATTCCAAAGGGAATAATCCAATCCCCAAAAGGAGTCAGATCAAAAGCTAGCACAGTTCCATGAGGAACAGTCTGATTCCAAAGAAGAGCTGGACTAAAAGCCAAATGAGTACTCTCAGAGACCAAAACAAACAGACAAACAAAAAAACCCAAAAAACAACAACAAAAAAACAAAAGCCTTGAAAGGGATCCCAAATGAAGCCTGGATAGCTCAGACACAAAGTGTGGAGCTCGAAATCTGGAAGAAAACTTACCCTCAAACCCAAGGTCGGCAAGAAAGCAGTAAGTCCAGTTGGCTCTTGGGTAGTGTAACCTGTTTGCTCACCAGCCTCAGGGCTGTTGGGGGTCTTTTCTGCATCCCCAGATGGGCCAACAAGTAATGTTAACTTTAACCATCAAACTTCCAGTGATTTTACCAGCAAAAGATGGGTTTATTCAGGAATAGCGGAGAATTGCAATACAGACAAGCAAGCTGTGGCGAAATCATAGGCAAGTCTGCCAAAAAAGGAATGGAATGCTCTTTTATAGAGGAGAGCAGGAAGTTGGGAAAGAGGTTATCAACAAAATGGAGTAACCTGGGAGCTGGAAGTATAGTAGCTTTTCATTGGATGAGTTGTGACTGTCTCTCATTGGCTGGTCTGTTGCTGGGGTGCGGGGTGGGATGGGGAAAGCCTTTCTCCCTCCTGCTGGGATAGTAAAGTAGTATGCAAAGGAGCTTCCATATGCAAGCTCTGTCTATTCCAGTTGGATTTGTAACTGAGGATGAGTGGTAGGTAAGGCATGAGACCCCCCACCCCTGAATGCCCCCTCCCCCGCCAAATCTCCTGACTCAATTTGAGAGAGGTTTCTCGTAATTAATTTTCACACTGTTCCAAAACCTTTTTGGTAAGTTGAAACTTTAGAGTTTTACTAAGTTAAATAATAGAAATTCATTGACTAGAGCATTTCCAAATAAAATAGTGAAACATTAGTTACTGAACAAAAGTTTATCTACATTTGGCTTCCTTATTACAGAAAAACTAAAGATAAAAACATCTTGTGCTTTATTGGAAGATTATACTATGAAGTAGCACATGCTTCTAGAAATTATAAAATATTTCATAAATTTGCCAATCTAAAGGATACTGGTATAACAAACAGTTTACAACTGTTTGCTTCTTATTTTTTGCTGGAAATTAAGGTTTCTGAGTTAAGAATTTAAATTAGTATATGTAACTAAAAATATTAGAAATATTAAGGGAAACATCTCCATATGCAAGGAAATTAGGATGTGTGTTTTGAGTAAAGGAAAATATGAGAAATAAAAACACGTTTTATTGAAGGAAAAAAAAGTAAATTTGTCCTAAAGTAAAACTGGTTATTTTTAAATGGGAAAGAAGAACATCATGGGATAAAATCTGAAAGTTGTAGGTTTTTGGAAGAAAATCCTTAGAAAGGAATTTTATGCATGCTCAGGACTGGCTCAGACTGGAATTAATTTAATTGAGTGAAAGAGTTTTAATATCAAAAGTAAACTAGTACAAAATAGAATTTGGTTTTCTCTTTGTTAAAAAAACAGCATTGCCTTGTATTATTGGTCTGCTTTTGATGAGAGATTAGAAAAGGTTTTATATTATTTTATTTTATTATTTTTACCTTTTAAAGTAATCTGCCTAAAAAGCAAAGATTTTACTTTATCAAAATAATTCCCTGTGCTTCATGTTACCTTTATCATCAGGGCTTTAATTACTTATGTAAACCTAATTCTCTTGATATTAAAAGAGCTAAGCTTTGCTCAGAATAATGTAGCCTTATTATATATTTACCTGTGAAGTCTTTGTTGCTTTGGTTACATAGATAACTTAGTGTTGTTTCACAGTGACCTATGTTCCTATTTATTCAAGTATCCAAAACTTTTCATATTTTTGACAAGATTCCCAAAATAAATTCTCTCTTTTTTTAAGATTTTTAAAATTTATTTATTTTAGAGATAGAGAAGGAGAGAGCATGAGAGCAGGGGAGGGAGCAGAGGGAGAAGGACAAGTAGTCTCCCTGCTGAGTCCAGAGCCTGACATAGGGCTCAATCCCATGACTGTGAGATCATGATATGAACTGAAATCCAGAGTTGGCCACCTAACTGACTGAGCCACATAGGCACCCATCTAAAAATAAATTCTAAATGAAGTCTTATTAGGGGCATCTGGGTGGCTCAGTGGGTTAAGACTCTGCCTTCGGCTCAGGTCATGATCTCAGGATCCTAGGATCGAGCACCGCATTGGGTTTCTCTGCTCAGCAGGGAGCCAGCTTCCCCCCCACCCCCTCCGCCCCGACACCGCCCCCCACCTGCCTCTCTGCCTACTTGCGATTTCTGTCAAATAAATAAACAAAATCTTTAAATGAAGTCTTTTTAACTTAGAAAAAACTTTGTGATATTCTCGACTGTACTTGGAACATCTCAAAAACCCAAAAAACAAAAAACAAACAAGTAACAACAACAAAAACCCCTTGTTAAACTAATTAAACTTATTTGGTATTTTAAACTACATGGAAAGCATTGTCAAAAAAGTGATACTAAACCTTCTTAGATTATATATTTATTTTATTTTATTTATTTATTTGACAGAGATCACAAGTAGGCAGAGAGGCAGGCAGAGAGAGAGGAGGAAGCTTTTTGTTGTTATTTCACTCTGATGCTTTTTCAAAAGTGTATGCAAAGTGCCTTATCTTCAAGGAGACTCATGGAAGGCCTTCTATAATACAGGTTTCTGACAACTGTAAGATTATAAAACTGAACTGGGTAAGAATTTCTAGAATCAATGGTAAAATTGGGTCTAGGCAGAAAAAAAATTTACATGGGACTGAATGAACTAATGAAGATAATTGTAATTTTTGTGACTTTTTGTTGATTTTTAAAATGTTTTTCCTAATTTTAGAAAAGTTTTTCTCTTAAGCTGACTATAACTTACAGAAGTTTGGTAAAATACACCTTTATGAACAATCAAATATTTGTCTTTTTCTCCCTACCTTGTCCCTCCAGAATCTGGAACTTTCAGTGAGAACTCTTATATTTTCATGGTTGTATATTTATTTTCATAAGTTCAGTAAGAATCTCTTCTCCCTGTAATAGGACACAATTGGAAACATCAGTTTTGTTACTGAAGCTTTATGGAATGTTGTATTTGAGAGAGACATGCTCTAAAGAATGAGACAGGAAAATTTAAGAAACTAAGATTGACTTTATGGAGCCAATAAAGCGCCTTGGAAAAACAGCCTGGTACCATGTTTACAAGGTTTCTAGCTCCCTTACCAGATGAGGAAAGTCACTTCCTGGCAGGTGCAGGAAACTTTAGGATATTTTGGGGACCTTGGAAAGATTGGAATTCACCCAGTATATACGCATTGCATGCGTGTCTAACAGCAGATCCTTGGCTTGGTTTCCTGGCCTTGAGAGGCATTTAAAACAGATAACAAGGAGGACATGGAGAGATGGAGAGGAGAAGGGAGTTGAGGGAAATTGGAGGGGGAGATGAACCATGAGAGACTATGGACTCTGAAAAACAACCTGAGGGTTTTGAAGGGGTGGGGGTGGGAGGTTGGGGGAACCAGGTGGTGTGTATTATGGAGGGCACGCATTGCATGGAGCACTGGGTGTGGTGCAAAAACCATGAATTCTGTTATGCTGAAAAGAAATTAAAAAAAAAAAAAGTAAAAAAAAAAAGTTCAATCTGAAAATCCTTAAGAAAAGTTCCAGAAAAACAGATTTAAAAAGGACCTATATAGACAATTGCTAATTTTAAAAGTTTTTTATTAACATATAATGTATTATTAGCCCCAGGGGTACAGGTCTGTGAATCACCAGGTTTACATACTTCACAGCACTCACCATAGCACATACCCTCCCCAAAGTCCATAACCCAGCCACCCTATCCCTACCCCGTCCCCCCGGCAACCCTCAGTTTGTTCTGTGAGATTAAGAGTCTCTTATGGTTTGTTTCCCTCCTGATCCCACCTTGTTTCATTTATTCTTTTCCTACCCCCCAAAACCCCATGTTGCCTCTCAACTTCCTCATATATATAAGACAATTGTTATTCTTATTGCACTTATGTAATCAGGCCAAGTTTACTGAAACTTAAATGTTTTGGCAAACAAATTTGTCTTAATTTGCCAATTTTTGTTGGAAATGAGGATGATTTTATTTTTATTTGTTTATTTTTTATAGTTCACAGATTTGTTGTGAGAATTAAAAGGAGAGGGTAATAACATGTACTCAGCAAATATTAACATATGAAACAAGAAATGAATTCCAATATTACAATTATGATGAGACAGTTGTAATATATGTATTACAAGTAATATATGCATGCATACATAACATGAAATATTTAATATTCAGTAAAATTCTTATATATGTGTATGTATTTTTTGTGTGTGTATTCTTTTTAATTAAATATTCTTTTATTTATTTCATTTATTTTATTTGACAGAGAGAACACAAGAAAGGAGAGCAGCAGGCAGAGGGAGAGGAGAAGCAGGCTCCCTGCTGAGCAGAGAGCCTGATGTGGGGCTTGATCTGAGAACCCTGGGATCATGACCTAAGTCAAAGGCAGACGCTTAACTGACTGAGCCATCCAGGCACCCCTAATTTAACAAATTTTTAATTTAAATTCAATTTAGTTAACATACAGTGTATTATTATTTTCAGGGATAAAAATACAAACTGGAGCAGCCACTCTGGAAAACAGTATGGAATTTCCTCAAAAAGTTAAAAATAGAACTACCCTATGATCCAGCAATTGCACTTCTAGGTATTTATCCAAAGGATATAAAAATTGTGATTCGAAAGGGCACATGCAAGCCAATGTTTATAGCTGCAATGTCAATAATAGCCAAAATGTGGAGAGAGCCCAGATATCCACCCACAAATGAATGGATAAAGATGTGGTATAATATATATATTATATATAATATAACTATTATATATACACACAATGGAATATTATATAATAATATATAACAATTATTATACATTCTATGGAATATTACTGAGCCATCAAAAGGAATGAAATCTTGCCATTTGAAATGACATGGATGGAACTAGAGGGTATTGTGCTAAGTGAAATAATTCAATCAGAGAAAGACAAATACTGTATGATTTCACTCATATGTGGAATTTAAGAAACAAAATAGATGAACATAGGGAAAGAGAAGAAAAAATAAAATAAGATAAAGAGAGAGGGAGGCAAATCATAAGAGACTCTTGGCTCTAGGAAACAAACAGGGTTGCTGGAGAAGAGGTGTGTAGGGGATGGGGTAACTGGGTGATGGGCATTAAGGAGCACATTTGATGTAATGCGCACGCTAGGTGTTATATGCAACTGATGAATCAGGACATGAGGATGCTTTTAGAGAGAAAAATTATTTTAGTAACACACCTTTGTAGGTATTATATTCTAGTTCTGATGAATTGTCTTTAAGCATTTGTTGTTTGCCTGTAAACCAAAGTGAACCTGGAATTCTTCTGTTTCCTCAAATATCTATGATTCTTCAAACTAATGTTTCCATTTTTTTCTCAGTCTTTTGATTTGGAACCAGTGAGAACTAAGCCTGCCCTTTTTCCCGGAGCTGTGCAAACTGAAGCTAGATGACTTGGTATGAGCTTCAGTGAAATCATCACAAGAGCTTATCTTTAGACAATCTGAGTGCTTGTTCCTGTGTGGCCCACTCCGAGTTTACCTGAACACCCAATGCATCATCAGAAACATTCAAACAGCAAATGATACTTTGACCCTTACATCTGTCAATGGCATGTTCCGTTTCTGGCCTTAGTTCTTGAGCTCAGTCAAGAAAGAATTCAGAGCCAAACTCTTAGGTAAGCAAGTGTTAATAGCAGTTTAAGCAAAAGTACACCCTCGAGATAGGAAAGTGTGCAGACCCAGAGGTGGGAGCTGCATGGGGGTGGGGAGTCAGTGTTGTCTTTTCTTTTTATGTTTGGATAGGTTATGACATAACTAGGGCAGTTTCTGACTCAGGTCACAGCCAATCATATAAGGGACTTCCCCGATTAATTGGGAAGGGAGTTTTGGCCCTATATGGTCCTTGTCTGAACTGTGCTGGCAGCCATTTTCTGCAAGGGGGTTTAAAACCACAATGTGAATGTATTACAATGAAGCTATGTAGGTTACTATAGGGCAGTGGTCATACGGAAGGACACACAAATATCCCTTGGGGTCTGTCCAGGCTGTTTGGAGCTTGGCCTCCACACCCATTCATAGGCTGGAAAGCATTTGTTTCCTACTCATATCGAGCTAACTGCCTACTCTATCACATCTAGAAATCTCTTCTCTTGCCTGCCCTCAGGACTCAGACTGGGTTTACAGTCAACTCCATTCATTAACTTCGTTTTCTTTTGCTTCTACAGAAATACCTTATTAAATACCCAATTTCTCACACAATATAGACCTAACTTTGGGAGTCTGCAAGGAAAAACCTGCAAGACCCACCTCCTGAAATGAGACACAATCGTTACACTAAATTGACCTCTTCTTTGGAATAAGAGACTGGGTCAGTGAAATGTTCACTCTATCAACTTCACTTCTGGACTGTGAAACTTGTTGGGGAAATTTCAAAGGCAAGACCATAGGGGAGCAGAATTTGCCACCTCCAAATATGTCCCTTTGGTGTAAGGATTGTGCTAGGTGTTTTTTTGTTGTTTGTTTGTTTGTTTTTAGACTCTGCAAACACTGGAGAAGCTCTGAAAACCAAGTTATACTTCAGTAAGGGACATTTACATGTGTGTATAAGGCAAATCTCCATTTGTAAAGGTGTCTCCCTTGGCCATACCAGGAAGAGGGGGAGAAGGTCTCAGCCTGTAGAAACTCTTTTCAGTGGTGAAGGCGGGGTGATTTACATCTGCATAACAACCCTCCCCTCCTAACCGTGCTTTTCCTGGCAACCTCCTGTAACTGACTCTTTTTTTTTTTTATTTTTTTTAAGATTTTATGTATTTATTTGACAGAGAGAGACACAGCTAGAGAGGCAATACAAGCAGAGGGAGTGGGAGAGGGAGAAGCAGGTTCCCCGCTGAGCAGAGAGCCTGATGCGGGGCTTGATCCCAGGATCTCGGGATTGTGACCTGAGCCAAAGGCAGACGCCCAATGACTGAGCCACCCGGACGCCCCCCTCCTGTAACTGACTCTTAACCTCCAACATATATTTTGTCTTTAGCTGAACATGATATTTAAGGTGATGGCTTTGGCCATTGGGGAGAGTTATTCAGTTTTTCTGGGTCTCAACCACATGTACATGCTGCTAATCTTTTGTTAGTTTTTCTCTTGTTAACCTAATATCAATTTAATTATGAAACCAGCCAAAGAACCTAGAAGGCAGGAAGGGAAGACTTTTCTACCCCTATGCTACTAATGTAATCTGAACTAATATAGCTTTCATTGCATCTTGTACTCCATTATAACTCATTTTATTAGACTATAATACTTGGTAGGATATGTTTGTCTTCCATCCTGACTGTACTTGTCCTATAGACATGATATCTATTAGTGTTCCCCAATATCTGCTACAAAATATATACTGTTTTAAAAATACAAAACTTAAATTTTATATGAGAACCAGGATTTACTATATTGCCCTTTTCTCGAATTATTTTTTGGGGGTAGGTTTCATAAAAACAAAAGGAGTCCTCATAATTATAAGTAACTAGATTTTTTTGTACATGAAATTCTATTAGAAAACATATCAGGGAATGCCTGGCTGACTCAGTTGGTAGAGCATGCAGCTCTTGATCTCATGATTGGGTGTCCAAGCCCCATATTAGACGTAGAGATTACTTAAAAATAGATGAATGAGTAAATGAATGAATGAATGAATAAATAAATAAATAGAAAACATATCAGATGTAAGCAATCATATGTTTACCCAGTTACCACAGACATTTCCTTCTATTCAGGGTGAGTAACAGATTTTCAAACTCAAATGTAGTTTTAAAATGTATAATTTGTTATTTGTATTTTCATTAGTTGCAAGTGACAGTAGTTTGTGCCAATTAATGCTCACAGTAGGAGTGTTTTAGTGCTATTGAATGTAACTGTGTGCAATTTGAAAGGTAATTTCATTATGGCAAACTCCCTGGGAAAAACAAGTGGCCTGACCATTAATAGAATTAGGAGTAATACTTAGAAATTACAAGCTTATTGAATAATAAATATAGTAGTCATTTGGCCTTTAAAAGTGGAGTTTTGAATTATTGGTAAAAAAGAGGTAGTTTCATACAGTTCTTTTCATTACCTATTTCTTCTTTTGTCTAAATTATCAAACCCTGGATTGCAAGTAAGAGTTGTGAAGGGAGCAAAAGGGTAATTGTTGTTCAAGTCAAAATAATAGCTCCTTTAGTTCTTTCTAAGCTTTTCCCTTCATTCCAGGGCAAAAAAAGATATTTTCAAGCCAATTTAATTATAATAGATGATTGTTAAAATAATAGAGAACAGAAAATTCCTTTGTTATTCACAATTACTCTAGAAAGTAATTAGTACAAATAGAGTTAGGAAGTACTAGTTACTAAAATTTAGTATGAAGATATATGAATATTATTGTTTTTTAGAATCTTTTATATTTTAGAGTAAACCTCATTAATTTAAATTGGTAGTCATTTAGACTTCATATGTCAAATATTTTAGTCTGAAGTTCAAGATGAAATTTCAGAATCTTTATTTACTTTGTGGTTTACTTTATTTATTTATTTATTTATTTATTTATTTATCAGAGAGAGAGAACAGAGGAAGAGTGGGAGGGAAAAGCAGACTCCCTGCTGGACAGAGAGCCTGATGTGGGACTTGATCCCAGGACCCTGAAGTCATGACCTGAGCCAAAGGGAGATACTTAACTGACTGAAATACCCAGGTGCCCTGTGTTTAAAAGTGTTTAAAAAGAAAAAAAATTGCATAGTCCTTTTTATGAAATTAATGCCAGTTACAATGAATTCATAGCTATTTACCAATGTAAATAACATGTTATGATACATCAATAATTGAGTTTTTGTTATTATACATACTTGGGGTGGGTGCAATTACATTTCTTTTAAAATATCATAGAATTTTACTTTTTTGCCATTTATTCATATATTCATTAAACAACAAGGGACAAGCAGACAGATTAACATTAAGATTAACATTAAATCTTTTCTTGCTGGGAAAAATATCTCTGTAAGTTAATATGTAAAGATTTGAAACAGAAGTTTCTAGGAAAACAGTGATCTGAATTGGCGTTCCTCCCTTCTATACCTACTCCATCCAAATTGTCTGTCTCTCTTGATTTAAATGGTTGCTGGAACCCATTGAACAGGTAGGTAGGGCAAGTTCCCTAGACTATTAAGGGAGCCTTGAACTAAACTGTTAAAATCCCTGAAATCTGTAGAGAGCATTGCCCTTAGAGATTAGTGGAAACACAGTAGAAGATCAATATATTTGTGGGCCTGATGGTCATTGGTTTCTAAAGAGGAAGACTTTCTTTTCTTTTTCTTTTTTTTTTTGTTAAATAAAAGAGAATTGGACTCTCCTCAGACTTCTTCCATGTACTCAAGCCAGGGAGAGAACAACAGGTGCTTTAGCAAGCACTTCTTAATGGCTGCTGGACTACAAGAGAGACCTCCAATATTTGTCCCCTTTTCTTCACTTTGGTATACTCCAATCAGCCTCAAGTGCCACTGAGCAGAAGAAAATGAAACAAGCGAAAAACTTTTAAAAAGTCCTGGTAACTAAAGAGAGGAAGATCACTCAGAACAAACAAAACATGTCAAAGGAAAATGAGCTCCTGGAAGAGGTAGACAATAGTTCGAACTGAAACACAGAATACTAATGGAGATTGAAGTACTTCTCAAGACATCTTTTTGGGGAGTAAAAACAAACAAGCAAGCAAAAGTAAAATTCACTCCCTCCCCAAAAAAGATTTCCTCACCAAAGAATTTATCAGAAGAATTAAAAGAATGGTAGTCTTTGGTGAAGATGACAAGACCGCGATGTATTCCATAAGACCCGGCCTCTCTTTGTTGTGGGCATGTAAAGTAGTGTTAAGGAGGAAGAATTCTTTGCCCTTCAAGTTCGTTCTAGCTACACCAGGAATTATACTGATGTGAGACATTAGGAGAAAACTCTAGTTTAAAAGCATATGTACAAAGAATCCACACAGACATGGGAGCTGTAAAGATAGTGAGGCAACATGATGCTTATATGAGCTAAGAAGCGGGATAGGGGATCTGAAGGAAACAAAGGGGAGAAAGATCCTTAGTGGGAAAGTGAGAGGAGATGTTTGGAAAATAAAAGTTGCCACATTATGTAGATAGCTTTCCTAGATAAAGAGGAATTTGTTAATAGCTCTCTTCCTGCTATAAGCAGGCAATGGAGGGGAACGTAATATAGCTTTTCCTGAATCTGCTGGGTTTTGATCACCTTTCACTCAAAATTGTGTTCATGCCAAAATGGCATATCTTGGAACAACGTGACCTTGGTCCATACAGTAGATTTCATTCCCTAGCCATTTTTGCACTTACAAAGGCCCATACAGTCAAGTTCTTGCTAATGAAGACTGAGAAGTAATGTGCATCAATTATAGAACTGACATGCCAACTTCTAATGGAGATCCCTCACTTTCCCTGTATCTTAGCTGGAGGTAGATGCCTGTGGTGACCTAGGAAGCCCTATGTAGAAGGTGAGAAGTCTCCATCAGACCAGGTTGACTGAGCAGAGCAGACTACCCCAGTTTCACCATTTAAACTTTATATGATTAAGTAATACAATGCTTAATTGTATTGTGCAACTGAGTTTATCTGTTATGTTTCAAGAAGAACTTAATGGATACAGTGAGCTGAAAAACAGTGATCTGAAAGGAAAGAAATATTTCAATGTATCGTTTATGAAAATAGATTTATATTAATTACACAACATTTGTAAGATAACTATAACATGTAAATAAATGGAGGGGTGCCTGGGTGGCTTTGTTGACTCTTGGTTTTGGCTCAGGTCGTGATCTGAGGGTCCTAGGATCAAGCCCCCTATCAGGCTCTGCACTCTGCTGGGAGCCTGCTTGAAGAGTTTCTTCCTCTCCCTCAGCCCTTCCACCAACTCATGTGCTCTCTCTCTCTAAAATGAATAAATAAATCTTTTTAACAATGTAAACAAATTGAGTTCCAGAAGGAGAACAAAGAACAGAGAGAAGAGAAATTTTTAAACCAATAGAAAAAGTCTCTGATGAAGAGACCCAAGAGAATTAGCTTAGAGAATTAGCTATTTTCAAGTAGAATTGATGAGAAAAGACATGGACATAAAGATTTCATGGTAAAATGTTTAAAGAAAGATCCTTATAGGGCACCTGGGTGGCTCAGTGGTTAAGCATCTGCCTTTAGCTCAGGTCATGATCCCAGGGTCCTGGAATCAAGTCCCACCTCAGGGCTTCCAGCTCAGGGGGGAGCCTGCTTTTTCCTCTCCTCCCTGCTCATGCTCTCTCAGTATCTCTGTCTCTCTCTTTCAAATAAATAAAATATTTTTAAAAGAGAGAAATATCCTTATAAGCCTCTATCCAAAAAAGGAAAATAATTCTTTTTTAATAGATTTTATTTATTTGTTTGACAGAGAGGTTGAGAGAGAGGGAACACAAGCAGGGAGAGTGGGAGAGGAAGAAGCAGGCTTCTCGCCAATCAGGGAGAATTGATGTGGGGCTGGATCCCAGGGTCCACTGATGTGGGGCTGGATCCCAGGACCCTGGGATCATGACCTAAGCTGAAGGCAGACACTTGACCGACTGAGCCACCCAGGTGCCCCAAAGAAGGAAAACAATTCTTACAAAGGAAAGAGGATTTGACTATCAATGGACTCCTCATCTGTAAGAGGTAAATATAGAAGAGATGGAATAACATCTTGAAGGGAGAAAGGCTTCAAGCCAGGAATCCTAATTTACTCATAAAAGATATATTTCAGGGTGTGAGAAAAATATTTACGATTATGCAAACCATGGAGTATATGCTGCATTAGAAGAAAATAATTGAGTAAACAATAGGTAAAATAGAAGAGAGACTCTGTGATAGAGATGATATTAGCCATATAGCTAACCCTGTATGGATAAGAGTAGCCTCCTGATTTGTAAATGTTAATTATGGAATCTTGAAACTAAAGGAAATACGGGGACTGAATATTAGCCTACAAACCAAAGTACTACATTATTTGAGCAAAACAAAAGAATTTACAGTGGGTGGGAGAAGAGAAAAGTAAACACATTTAAAAAGCTTTGGGGTATGCAGAAGAGGGGAAAAACTAAGCATAGCTCATTTGGTGTGGGATGTGGGTCAGAGGGTGTGTGTTTGTGTTTATGAGTAAGGGTAGAAAAGCAGGAGCTACAATAGAATTACAGCATCTTGGTTGGAAAAAAAACTTGCCATCTGATTTAAAAAAAATCTTATTAAATATTCATCCTTTATTTTAGGTAATAGAAAGATACAAATATGGCATGTGCATAAAAACTGAATTTGTGGGTTTTTTTTTAAGATTTTATTTTTAAGTAATCTCTACACCCAATGTGGGGCTCGAATTTACAACCCTGAGAACAGGAGTTGCATGCTCTGCCCACTGAGCCAGACAGGTGCCCCAGACATCTGCTTTTTTAATAGTAGAAAGATAGGAAAGATATGTGTCTGATTAAGAGTCTCATTAATATAACCATTAAAAGGTGGAAAAAATAGATTAATTAACATGAATAAAAGCAGAAATAAGTTCATAATGTAACCAGCAAGAATAAGGAAAAGGAAAAAGAAGGAAAGAGAATATAAAAATACAGTCAGTTCTATGACTCAACATATTCATTTCCAAAATGACTGCCTTCTACAAAATCATAGAATTAAAAAACCACAAGGCTTATGGGAAAAATGGGGTGAGGGCCACAACACTCAAAACCTTTATCAGCGATAATAAGAAGATTAGAACCTAATAAAAATGGGCAGGACAGCTTAACATGCCAAATTGTTAAAATAATACATAAATACTACAATAAATATCTCAAATTACCTTGAAAAAGACTGCCATTGTGAAAGTGGGAGCTGGAATGGTTGCAGATTGAGTTTCTGTAAAGGGGTAGCAGGAGGGCTATCAACATTTGCAGTCTTTCGCAGCATTAAATCTGGAAGCATGTTTGTCTTTGAGATGTAGTTCCTTCAAGGCACGTGTTTATAATAGATAACTTGTTTCATCAGTATTTAAAATTTTATCCAATGCCTGGCCTTCTCTTTGACTGACTTGGGTATCACTGCTGGACGGATACCATCTGTGGTTTCCTCATGTGCACTCACAGCTATACCAACAGGGAATGATAGTGATGTTTAGAACCACCAAAACAGTTGCTAGTAGGATTAAAAGGAGCCAGTTCTGCAGGGTTTGGTGATTGAGGTCTTTGTATATAGTAAGTAATGCTTTCTCTTTGATTGTGAGAACTCATTGTTGTACTATTTCATCTTTAATTTATATGCTCAACAATCTTTCAATTTCTTCTTTTTTTAGATCTTGTTCTTACTGACTTTCACAACACTTGGAGTCATTCCAGGCACAAACATTTATTCATTTATTTTTGGTTAAGGTCAACCAGTAGTTTTCTGCCTTTAAGGATATTACTCATGAAGTGATTCATAAGAAAACATGAAATTTATTTCCAAAGTTTTCCCTAACATGTCAATCATGTTGGAACAAATTCATATTTAAACAAAATCACCATACCAGAACTGACTATACATGATAAACAAGTAACATAAGGGTAAAATGTTCTATCTGTCATTACATTAAATGTTAATTGACTGAGAACTCCCTTTACAAGAAAGAGACCATCAAATTGAGACAAAAAAAGCATAGCTCTGTACTGACTTTACAGGAAACATAACAAATGGATCAGCAGAGAGATATGATGTAAATTCAAACAAATTAGGCAGGAGTAGTGTTATAAATATCAGAAAAGCTGAAATTTAAGGATAAAATGACACTAATCAGAATAAAGATCTTCTACAATAATAAAATTACTATTTATAAAGGAGATATACTGATACCTTTTATGTACCCAGCATTGCAACTAAATAGATAAACTAAAATCTACTAGAAACTAAATTAGATCCAGCAGAATTTATAACAAAATTTTAGGATAATGTTTTCAATCTTGAATAGGTAGGGAATAAGTAAAAATTGTTTTGAGTAAAACAATATTGTATGTATATGTATATACATGTACATGGATGTAACCATAAATATAATATTTTTATATCCCTTAAGTAAAGAAAATATTTTAAGTCAATCTTATGTTTTAACAAGTAAAAGAATGAAATATTAGAAAAAGAATTTTTATAATTTATCAATTAATATACTATGATAAAAGTTTTATTTTACCAATGGACAGTGATTTATTATCAGGAAATCTGCCACCAAAATTTAATCCATGATTGAATATAAAACAAACTTAAAGAGAATAAACATGTTCATAACAATGGATGTTGAAAACAGCATTTAAAAAATTTATTAGGGATTTCCAGTAAAACATTTAGAAAAAAACACATTACAATCATAAAGTGCATTTACCAAAAACATAGCTGAAACTTATTACTTCCCTAAATGGTGAAAGGCTAAAAATCCCTGAAAAGGGGGTGCCTGGCTGGCTCAGCTGGTAGAACATGTGAGTCTTGATCTCCGCCTTGCATTTAAGCTCCACATTAGGTGTAGAGCTTACTTAAAAAAAGACATAAAATAAAATGTTAAAAATCCCTTAAAAAATCATTGAAGGTATTGCTTCTAAATGAAAAAAAAATGGACAAAGGACATGAGTGGACAATTCATAGTACAGCAAATGCAAAATATCAGTAAATGAAATGATGATCAAACTCACTAGGAGTAGAAGATGCAAATTAAACTAACTGAGATGGCATTATAACCTGGTTGGATTGGCCTAAATTAACAAAAATAACAAAAAAACACCAAAACACTGATATCTTCTTATTACCTGTGGTGGAAAAGAGGAGTTTCAGAAATTGCTAGTGGATGTGTGAATTCTTACTTTTGGGGGGAAAGGGATATCTAGTAACAACTATCATAATTAAAAAGGAAAAAAAGAAAAACCTCATATTCCCTTTTACCTAGTAATTTTATCCTGGGTAGTTAGGCCATAGAATTAAAGGCACCAATATATAAGTATAAATATATAAAGGTGATTAATTAAACTTGTTCATAGTATCACAAAAACAAAAAAAAAGAGTGCTTGGGTGGCTCAGTTGGTTAATAATCTGACTCTTGATCTCAGCTCAGGTCTTTATCTCAGGGTTGTAAGTTTAAGCCCACAATGAGCTCCATGCCTAAAAAATGGGGTGCTGGGTGGCACGTTCAACTCTTGGTTTCAGTTCAGGTCATGATCTCAGGGTCATAGGATCCAGCCCTGTTTGGGGCTCCACACTAAGCATTGTGTCTGCTTGAGATTTTCTCTTCCTCTCCTTCTGCTGCTCCTGCTCATGCTCTCTCTTTCTTTCTTTCTCTCTCAAATAAATAATTTTTTTTTAATGGGAAAAAAGTGAATATCCCCTATGATGGTTGAATTTTATAGTTGTATATAATGAATTATTTTTCAGCTATTAAAAATTAATTAGAGCTAGATTGAGGTACTTTGCAGAATTTCTATGAGGTATTGGGTTAAAAGGAAAAGAATCAGAGAAGTATATGTAATAAGATTTTTTTGGTAGCAAATCATGAAAACAATCTATGCATGTGTATACTGAAAAATATAGTGGAATAGTACTACATTTTTAACATGATTTTCTTGGGAAAGAAAGATAAAATGTTGTGAAGAAGGGAAGGAGGGAAAGGTGGTATCAAGAACTAAGAAAAGGAGGAGCGCCTGGGTGGCTTAGTCAGTTAAGCGTCTTTTTTCAGCTCAGGTCATGATCCCAGGATCCTGGGATTGAGCTCTGCATTGGGCTCCCTGCTCAGCAGAGAGCCTGCTTCTTCCTCTCCCTCTGCTGCTCCCCATGCTTGTGCGTGTGCTTTCTCTCCCTCTTTCTGTCAAATAAATAAATAAAATCTTAAAAAAAAAGGAGAACAAAGAAAAGGAAAACAAGCAATAACAGACTCTAAGGAACCAAAATGTCCAAGATATGATCACATTTATTCATCTATGTAAAGTATTATCTATTCTTAAGCTTTCTGGAAGAAGAGAAAGCTTGATATTTAATAGGCTTATTTATAAATGCAATGAAAGCCCCAATAATGGACAGGCAGCTTTACTTTATGAGAATATCAGGCTCCAAAAATGTGGAATTAAATGGAAAATTTGGGTTTAAGAAGAGTGTGGTATGTTTAGGCTACATTTGTATCCTGCAGATCAGAGAGGGCATAGGCAATTAAAAAAAAAAAAAAAAGAGAGAGGGCATAGGCAAGATGCTATCCTTACTTTGACCTTACCTTACCTGGAACAGTAGTGATGAATGTAGGGCTTGGGTTTCTCCAAAGGGAGAAACTCTACACATTTCAAAAGGAACCAACAAGATTGTATTTACATAAGGGTCTCATCATTCTGCTTTGCTTTCTCCATTGACAGCTGGAACCAATTGTATGGAAGGCTGTGGCAAGTGGACATCTACAAACAAGAATATAAACAGGGACACCTGGGTGGCTCAGTTGGTTGAGCGGCTGCCTTCGGCTCAGGTCATGATCCCAGCGTCCTGGGATCGAGTCCCACATCGGGCTCCTTGCTCGGCAGGGAGCCTGCTTCTCCCTCTGCTTCTGCCTGCCACTCTGTCTGCCTGTGCTCGCTCGCTCTCTCCCCCTCTCTCTCTGACAAAAAAAAAAAAAAAAAGAATATAAACAAATTCTGCTTTGCAGAAACTTTCCCTAGGTTTGAAAAAACATTTTGATGTCTAGGTCCCAAATGAAGAGATTGATTCAATTGGTATGTGATTGGGGCTGGGTTTTTAAGATATAAGATATAGATATAAGATATATATTAAGATATAGCTAAGATTTTAAGATATAGATAAGATGTATATATATATATAGATATAGAGAAATATAGAGATAGAGGGAGAACTTAATTCCCAGGTCACTTTATTGCTCAGATGGAATTGTAGAATTGTAACCAATTTCAAATCTATCTAATTTTTCCGCTATTACACACCATTACACATCTAGCTTAGTTTCTAGAAGGGTCAAGATCCAATGAGGACTGCATCATTTAATGTTCACTGGTCAGTAAACTAGGGCATGGGTTAAAGATGGATTAAAAGGAAATGGTGATGGTGATGTTTGGCATCAAGTTAGTATGTATGAGGGAGGACACGGACTAACATAAAAGAGCTGAACCTTTTATTGTGGTCAATGTTGACATTACACTGGAATCACCTGGGGGACATTAACTACTACTGATGCTTCCCCTCCCCCAAGGTTCTGAGGCAAATTGAACTGGGCAATTTTATTTTTTTCTTAAAGATTTGTTTATTAGAGAGAGAGAGAGCACGCAGGGTGGGGAAATGGGCAGGAGGAGAGGGAGAGAGAGAATCTCAAGCAGATTCCCTGATAAGCATGGAGCCTGATGTGGGGACTTGATCTTAGGACACTGAGGTCATGACCTGAGCTGAAATCAAGAATCAGATGCTTAACCAACAGAGCCAGCCAGGTGCCCTGGCCTGGGCAATTTTAAAGGTTGCCGGTTGATTTTATTATGTAGCCAGGGTGAAAAGCCTCTGATCTAAGAGAAAATTGCACTAAAAAAAAAGAAAAAGTGTAAAGGTACAAAGACACTTTGAGATGGATGCCATGCCATTCGTTTATTTATTTCTGCAGTTTAGGCATTCAATTTAGTCATTCTTTTCATTACATTCAATTAATTCAGTGTTAAGCACCTACTTTGTATTTGGCACTAAATTAAGGGCAGAGATTCTCCACTCAATCACCATGGGATACCTAAAATGCAAATCTGTTTTCACTAATTTCTCCTATGCCTGGAAGGTGTCTCTCATTCTGACTCTAGCTCTGATAGAAAGAGAAGGAAATTTTCTGTTCTTGTCTCTCCTTCATTCTCTCTCTCTCTCTTTTCCCCTTTCTCTTGTTTGGTTTTAGCAAAGTGAGCAGGACAGAGATAGGAAAAGAGACTAGGAAACTTCCAGTGAGTATCTGTTTTACATTAGGAAAGGGTTAGCATTTCATAGTTGGAAACTCACAAATCTGTGGAGGGATTATTAAATCCATTTTACAAATGAAGATACTGACACTCAAAAAGTAAGTAACTTGTTGAAGGTCAAAAAGCCACCTATCAAAAACTAATGATGTTCTGTACAGTGACTAATGTAGCATAATAAAAAAAAAAGAAAAGAGGGGGGGAGCCACCTATTTGCAAAGGTGGATATACACTGCAAAGTTCTTCTCAGAAAACTTTCAATTACACATCTCTAAAATCAGAAGAGTAAAATTATGTCTCCACTGGAAACTCTAAGTGTGTATTTGGGGGATGTCTGGAAAGGTAGTTTCTTTGAAGTTTCTTCATGTATCTTACATACTCATTTGGATTTCTATTTCATTCCCTATATGCTACTTAAAATATAAAGATTGTGGGGGCATCTGGGTGGCTCAGTAGGTTTAATGTCTGCCTTCAGCCCAGGTCATGATCCTGGGCTACTGGGATGGAGCCCTGTGTCCTGCTAAGTGGGGAGCCTGCTTTTCCCTTTGGCCCTCCCCCTTCTTGTCTGCACACTTTTGCTCTCAAATAAATTCTTTTAAAAATTTAAAAAGTAGAAATTGTGTTTAACTTAGTATTAGGAAAAAAATCTTTAAGAATTTTTTTTTAGTATAATTGACACACAAAGAATAATCTTACATTTCTGCTTTAATGGGTACAATTCCATGAAGTTTATCAATTTCAGAAAACTGTGCTAAAGACAACTGACTGTACATATAAATTTCAGTCTCCAGGAAAATTGTTGTCCACTCTCTTGTGATCACTAAATTTCAGGATTTCGTACTAACATAAATCTGGGGATACAAATGGCAATAGGTCCTTTTTCACTATGTTTTGAGATGTCTTGCTGAAAGAGACTCTCAACTCTTAACCTGAATTGCAAAGGTCTTGGCATCCACTGACCAGTCTTGCTCTCTGCTGATGCTCTTTACTCCTAACAGTGTAATTCTCATCTCGTGAATCAAGAAACTCAAGTGACTCATGGTCCCTATTATTAACTCCCTTCATCCAGTTAAAAATTTTGCTGTCTAGTGATCATGTATGTATTTCAACCACTCTGTTTGCAGCACTCTGAGCCTTTGTGATTATTCAATTCTTGTAATTATCTGTTTAATTTGTACATTCCCTACTGGTATAAGCTCCAGGAAGGTAGGAATTTTATCTGTATTTTTAACTAATGCAACTCCCACACTTAACATTTTGCCCTGTGCTTATCAGACATTTTGTTGAGTGATTGCAGTATAGGACATTTCCAAATAACTTACTCCTAAAATTTACTTTTTATATGCCAACCTTCATTGAACTTGAAGAAAGCCTGAAGTAATTTTTAATTTCATTGCTTGTCCTATCCACTATTTTTTAATTGCATAATATCCTAACAGCTTTTGAGAGATTTGTTTGAAATGTTGCTATGTGAATGATGACTTATTGCCTAGGAATTTTAAGAAACAAAATTCCACCCAATATTTGGGATTAACTATGTCTTTATATGAAAAAGTTAGAATATAACATCATCATATGAGCATCAAAGTTCACCAACACTGCTAATATTAATAACTTCTGTGGACTATAAATTCACCCGTTTGGATTCTAGTAAGACCATCTCAAGAATATATCAATGAGAGCTGAGGGACAATGGACCAGATCACTATTCATTTCTGTTTTTTGCTATGTTTTTATTGGTTTCAGATATCTTTTTAAATGATTAAGATTCAATGCTGCCTAAGGTCAAGTAAACCCATCCTGAGTTGGAACCAGTCACAGACCTGCTCTTTGTCTGATGCTGTCCACTCTGATTTCAAAATAGAGGCTCTTTTCTACTTTTTCCTATTGTAATTTGCAAGCTCTGGCAGAATGGAAGAAGCATAAAGAAAATGGCTCACTGCTTCCTCTGGTATATACTCTATCTTGTGAGAATTTATGGTAGGTAGTATTTGAGAACAGGGCTTGCATGGCAATTCGGACAGCATCTCTCCTGCTGTATATCATCCCATTTCTTCTTTGCCAACATTGTAAATCAGCTTTGCAAATAGCCACTCATGCAGGGAAGTAACCCTTCAGGCTGGATAGTATAGTACTTTCTTTTTTTTTTTTTTAATTTTTTAATTTTTATTTTTTAAAGATTTTGTTTATTTATTTGACAGAGAGATCACAAGTAGGCAGAGAGGCAGGCAGAGAGAGAGAGGAAGAAGCAGGCTCCCCGCTGAGCAGAAAGCCCGATGTGGGGCTCGATCCCAGGACCCTGGGATCATGACCTGAGCTGAAGGCAGAGGCTTTAACCCACTGAGCCACCCAGGCGCCCCTAGTATAGTACTTTCTAATCTTGTATATGGTTTAGTAAGCTGTGTCTGCTAAATATACCGTATTTTCTTATCATTGTCGTCCCAAACCACAATTAATATTAACTGACAAGTGGTGACAGTCTCAAAACTTTTTGGGCAAAGAAATGATGTTATTGCACACCGCTTTGTTAGGCAGGGTGTTATGTGGGTAATTAATAATTTTAGGATATCTAAACACCTATTCTAGAGGGTCGAGGTAGAAAAGCTTCACCAGGGGTGGGTGAAAGGGAAACAAAATAATGTGGCATAGTAAGATGCAGCTAAAATATAACCTTGGCATAAAGAAGAACAGGCACAAAATACAAACTAGCTCTTTTCAAGAAAAGTTTTGCGCTGATCCTACAGAGTTTAAAGTAGAGCTGCATGCCCAGGGTAAGGCTCTATAAAAAGAATTATCTGTGTATGTGTTTATGGTTTTCAAAGCCAGAACTAGTTCATGTGCCCACAGCTTTGATGCTTCGAGGCGATGGGCAGCAGCGGGAGTTAGGAGGGAGTGTGGACTAGCCAGCGGCTCCTGGGCTCCTCAACTCCTCTGTGTTAGCTGAAGAGCTGGCCTAGCCTCTTGCCTGGGGCTGAGAAACTGTAGTCAGCCTAGATCAAGGTCCTAGGGAGGCACTGAGCAGGTGGTTTGATTTGAAAGATTTGAACTGGCACCAAGTCAAGTAGGTGAGCCAGGTGGGGCAGAGGCAAGCATGGCAAGAGCTCCATAACCCTGTGACTTTGAGAGGGGTATTTGACCTTGAAGATATTTTTGGTTAAGGACTGCTCTGTTTTTGCTTTTTCTGCTCCCCTGTGCACTGGAATTCTCACGTCCAAAAGGTTCAGAATGTTGGGAAAGAGACTTATTGTCTACAGTAATATTGTATCCTTATTCCCAGGAAGAGTCGTCTTCTTTTTTTTTTTTTTTTTTGTTAAATATTTTATTTATTTATTTGAGAGAGAGGCAGTGAGAGAGCATGAGCGAGGAGAAGGTCAGAGGGAGAAGCAGACTCCCCGTGGAGCTGGGAGCCTGATGCGGGACCCGATCCCCGGTCTCCGGGATCATGACCTGAGCCGAAGGCAGTCGTCCAACCAACTGAGCCACCCAGGCGTCCCCCAGGAAGAGTCTTCGTGTCCTGAATTAGAACTAGTCACCCATCTTTGGCCTCAGTGGTAAAATCATGGTGCTAGTGAAGGGGGAATTTTAAAGCCATGGATGTATCTGTGCTGCAGCAGTAAAATTCTAACCTGAGAGGATCCATAAAATCTGCAGCTCTCCTTACTTTGCCCTTGACTCTGTCGGCTCCCTTACTTAAAAAAAGGATGTGGGGCAGACTGATAAGATGAGTTCCCCAGAGTATATCTACCCCGTCTTCAACCTGTCTTGGGTTGACAGTTTATGTAACGCTAACTCCGAATGTGTGGCACTGACAGTTGTCAAATTAATATTTATACAGAATTTGTTCCATATGCAAAAAGAGTCAGGCTCAAGTTTTTAAACAATGGACACCAGTTTTACATTTGGGATGCTTTAAATATCATTCCAGTAGGACTGAATCTTTACTTGGCATAGAAGTGTGGTATATAAGCGAGTGCTGGGCCACTTATAGTGCTCAGTAATTACGTGTCTCTCACAAGATAACTTTATTATTATCCCTCAAGAGAACTGTGAGACTTTCAAAAGTATTCTTTTTCTCTCTTGTCTGACTCCAGTCACACACTGTTTCAGAAAGGAGCCTTAACTAAGTGTTTGTTTTCCCCATAACTTTCATACAATGCCATCAAGGCTTTAGCATTTGGAACAAGCCCAAAAGCTTCCTTTAGGGCCATTCACTATCCAAAATATCTCTTTTCTACATTTACAAAATGCACAATAAGCTTATGGTATCATTATTCCAAGAAATTGCACAAGCTGAAAATATGTGCAGAATTAAAAGGTATATACTTAAAAATATTTTCATTTTTATTTTTTATTTTATTATTTTCTAAAGATTTTATTTATATATTTGACAGAGAGAGACACAGAGAGAAAGGGAACACAAGCAGGGGGAATGGGAGAGGGATAAGCAGGCTTCCCACGAGGAGGGAGCCCGATGTGGGGGCTCGATCCCAGGACACTGGGATCATGACCTGAGCCAAATGTAGACATTTAACGACTAAGTCACCCAGGCACCCCCTTAAAAATATTTTTAAAACAGACATGTCTAAGGAATGTCTCTATCACTTGAAAATCTTATGGAAGAACATTATTTTTATAACAGTTGAATGGTCAGAGCCACTCTATATCTGGAGCCATGAAGATATCTGAGAAATAAGGGTTTGGTCAATGGATAGTCACTAGACAATTTCTGGGCTGGGAAATAAGACCAACAGGACTTCAGATAATCTAATAAAATGGGGAAGGATCTCTTTCTTTCACTTTATCATCAGATACTTTAGTTACCCTATGTATTTTTCCTTTATGACACTTGGCGAGTTTAGAATTATTCATATTTAAGTTAATAATGTCTACTTCCCAAATAAACTCTAAAATCCACAAGGGCAGGAACATTGCTCATTTTCCTCATCTTGAATCCTCTTTATACTGTGCATAATGCACAGAGTGTGCGCAAGGTGAGTACTCAACCCATTTTTGTGAAAGAATAAATGAATGAGTGAAAGAATGAATGAGTCTCCTAGATAAGAAGAGGTTTAGACAATAAAGGGAGTTAAATCCAAGGATACTGTAGAGAGTCGGCAGATAGAATGATAGATTAAATTTTCTGTGCCCTGGACCATTGTTTATAGCCTGTTGGGTAACAGTGGCTTGAGTACCCAGGTGCTGGCCATGGCCAGGGAGCCTTGTGACATCGAAGGTAACTCTTCTCTCTGATCATGATGATGGCAGCAAAGCTGTCTTCTCACCCTGGATTCGGATTACACACAGTGTATACAGTAATTGTGCCACAAGCCAGGTGAGTAGTAAACAAAAGCTGTTTTCATTTCTTAAACTTCCTAGGCAATTCTTTAGCATAAGAGATGATAAAAAATTTTGGCAGACAATCAAATGTTTTAAACATTTTCAGGGTGGTTAAGAATATGTTATTATTATAATTCCTCAAATTTTTGGAATTTAATTGTATGTGCAATGGGAACAAATCCATGCGACCTAAATAGTTGGTTGTGTAATAATTCATACACGTAATAAAGACATTGAAGGAACATCTTAGCTAATAATAGCAAGTTTGTCTTCCTTAAACGGACTATTTTCTTCTAAAACAATTTGCCATGTAATTTATTTGGGCTACTTTGCATTCACAAAATTTCTTTATGTACTGTCTATTGGAAGCTATTTGTCTTCTTTTGTTAAAAGGCTTATAAATTTCAGTTTTAAAGCCAATTAAAGAGAAAATAACCAACTGAACTAACCCTAATTTATTTAGCTAACTGACAAGCTTTTGCATGTAAAGAATTTTTAAAAGATATGTATTTTATGTTTTATTTTGTCTTAAAGGCTTTCATTGTACTTAAGACTTCAGTGGCTCTGATACATAATCTGAAAAATGGGGTGAGTCATTTAATGGTTACTCTCTTTTTATGGAGGTATTGTATTATAAACGAAAGATTATCAGTCATGAAATGCTGAAATAAAGCTATATTAAGGGATTTGTTTACTATTTACTAAAACATTTAAAAATGTCTAAATGGCTTCAGGAAACATTTATTTATTTATTTATTTATTTATTAAGATTTTATTTATTTATTTGACAGAGAGAGATCACAAGTAGGCAGAGAGGCAGGCAGAGAGAGGGGGGGAGGCAGGCTCCCTGCTCAGCAGAGAGCCCAATGCGGGGCTCGATCCCAGGACTCTGGGATCATGACCTGAGCCAGAGGCAGAGGCTTTAACCCACTGAGCCACCCAGATGCCCCAGGTTATTTAAATCCAGGCTGGATATTGGAATATAGAGATGAAAAATGTAATCTTTGTTCTGTGGAAGCTCACTGTCTAGTAGGGAATATAGATAAGGAAACCAAGCATTTCATACCAGTGTGATGAGTAATATAATGGAGGAATTCACATGATATTTAAAGATGAGAGCAGAGCGTTAGAGGCATAATTTTTTTTTGTCCTGAAAATAATTTATTTTGTTGTCAAAGAAGATTTTCTAAAGGTAGTTATACTTGATGTGTTTCTTGAAGAAAAAGAAGATACCAGCCAGGAGGAAATTGTGTGTGTGTGTGTGTGTGTGTGTGTGTGTATACCAGCCTATGGTTTGGGTATTTCAAATAGAGAAAATAGCATATGCAAAGATATTAAGGCATCAAATAGCTCTTTATCACATGTAGCTTTATGTAGTGTTAATGTTTAATGATGATGGATGAGAAGCTGGGGAAGATAAACAGGAGCCAGATCATTGAGAACTTTGTAAAACATGCTAATTCTAAGCTGAATGTGGAAGCACTGAAGAGTTTATACAGTATAGTTTCTTTTTTCTTTCTTTAAAAACAAAACAAAACCCACATGCCATGTATCAATATACATAAGCATATGGCTTTCTTTAAAATATTTTGAAGTTCAAAATAAAAATTATTACTGCAAACGGTATAATCTTATAATCTCCAATAAGATTTTCCAAATTGTCATAAACGTGTTTTGTTTAATTAAAGAAGTCTTTCTTTTTTTCACCTGTCTTCTGTAACATTTGGATGGGATTATATGATTTCCTTCCAGTCACTCCATTAAGAATAACAGCTCTAGCATCTGTGTGGCATACAGATAAAGTTTCAGAATAAACTGGGAGGATCTGCTAGGACATTATTAGGTATTACAGGTAAGAAGTGATAAGTACCTGAGCTACAGGAGCAGTGATAGGAGCTGAGAGGTTGGGGTTGATTTAAGAAGGTTAGATTGGTAAGACTGGATGAGAGAGGGAATGGGGGATGGAAAAGATAAAGTGGTTAAAGTTGATTGCTCAGTTTCTGGTTTACCTTAATAGTTAGTGGCCCACATCAAAGTGTTTTGAAGGAGTGGGTATGGAAAACAAGTAGGAAAAATGGTGAGTTCAACCGGGGATCTATTGATTTAAAGATGAATGATGTGGAATAGACATATGGGCACATGGGTTGGAGCTCAGGAGGGAGATCTGAGAGGCAAATATAGATTTGAGATTCATAGCTGAAATCAGAGACTTGACTAAGGTGTTCCAGGACACAGGGTTAACTGGAATCAGAAGGGTACAAGTGAAGGAACTTGGGGAAAAACACACATTTACAGGGAACAGAGAAAGGCGAAACTTAAAAGAGACCGAGAAAGAGTATTATTTTTCTTAAAAGATTTTACTTATTTATTTGAGAGAGAGTGCAAGAGGGGGGAGGGTCAGAGGGAGAAGCACTGCTGAGCAGGGAGCCTGATGTGGGACTCAGTCCCGGGACTCCAGTATCATGACCTGAGCCGAAGGCAGTTGCCCAACCAACTGAGCCACCCAGGCGCCCCAAGAGTATTATTGAAGTATGAATTAAAGCAAGACATTCAGAATCTTGGAACATGATTGAGGAAATAATTTCAAAGTAGAAGAAATAATCACAGGGACAAAAGTGACTGTGAGGTCAAGGAAGATGAGGATCTACAAGTGTCCCTTCAAGTTAGGAGTTAAAAAGTCGTTGTTGGAAAAGCAGAATCAAACCTACAAATTCAGAGAATAAATTGATGGTTGCCAGAGGTGGGGAGTAGGAATTGGGGGGATGGCCAAAATGGGCAAAGGGGAGTGAGAAATACAGGCTTCCAGTTATGGAATGAATAAGTCACAGGAATAAAAGGCACAGCCTAGGAAATATTATGGTCCGTGATATTGTAGTAGTATGTATGTATGTATTTATTTATTTATTTTTTAGAACTAATTTTTTTTTAAAGATTTTATTTATTTATTTGAGAGAGAGGCAGTGAGAGAGCATGAGCGAGGAGAAGGTCAGAGGGAGAAGCAGACTCCCCGTGGAGCTGGGAGCCTGATGCGGGACTTGATCCCGGGTCTCCGGGATCATGACCTGAGCCAAAGGCAGTCGTCCAACCAACTGAGCCACCCAGGCGTCCCTTGTAGTAGTATTTAATGGTGACAGTTTGTAGCTATACTTGTGGTAAGCATAGCATAATGTCTAGAGTTGTTGAATAACTATGTTGTACACTTGAAACTAGTGTAACATTATGTGTCAACTATACTCATTAAACATTTAAGAAAGTCATTGTTGACTAGATTACCTCAATGTGGAAAGTCAGGTGACATTATAATGATTTTTAAGGAAAAGGATTTCTCTTTAAAGGATAAAACCAATCAAACCAAACTAAAAATAGTTTGGTACCAGCAAATTATTTCTTTGTACTTATTTTTCTAAATATTACAAGACCCTTTGGTCATTTGGTTGAAAAAAAAAAATAAGAAGGGGAGGAGTTATGTTTGCTGTACCAACATCCTTATTCATTCAATGTTGATCTTAGTAAATCCGTATAATCAAAATGATATAATTGGCCGCTCAGATTCTATTTCTTTTCATTATATTATTTGTATTTATTTTCTTAATTTAAACCTGAATGTCATTTTCTAGAATAGCATTAATGCTTTTAAATTTATAATGTAGGTATTATCAGGTGAATTTTTTCCCCAGCTTTTTTGATATATAATTGACATATAACACTGTATAAGTTTAAGGTGTATGATGTGATGATTTGACATAAATATATATATTGTGAAATGATTACCACAGTAAAGTTAGTTAACATATCTATCACCTCACATAGTTAACTTTTTTTTTTTAATGGTGAGAACTTTTAAGATCTATTCTCAGAGCAACTTTCAAGTTCACTATACAGTATTGTTAACTGCAATCACCATGCTATATATCAGATCCTCAGAACTTAATCATGTTATAACTAGAAGTTTGTACCCTTTGACCACCTCTACCCATTTTCCTGTCCCACTCTTTTCTGGCAACCACCAATCTACTCTGTTTCTTTTTCTTTTCTCTTCTCTTCTTTTCTTTTCTTTCTTTTCTTAAACTATTTATTTAAGAGAGAGAGAGAGCGAGGGAGGGAGAGAGAACATGCAAGCATGAGAGTGGGGAGACTCAGAGAGAAAGGGAGAAGCAGGCTCCCCACTGAGCAAGGAGCCAAATGTGGGTGTGATCCCAGGACCCTGGAATCATGACCTGAGCCAAAGGCAGATGTTTAACTGACTGAGCCACCCAGGTGCCCCTTACTCTCTGTTTCTGTGAATTCATTTTTGTTTTTGTTTTTTAGATTCCTCATATAAGTGAGATCATACCATATTTTACTCTTTCTGACTTATTTCACTTAGCACAGTGTTCTCAAGGTCCATTCATGTCACCAATGGCAGGATTTTCTTCTTATTTATGGTTGAATAATATTCCATTGTATATATAGCACATCTTCCTAATCCATTCACTTATCAATGGACACTTTGGTTGTTTCTATGTCTTGGCTATCCTAAATAATGCTACAATGAACACAAAAAGATATAGACATCTTTTTGAAATAGTGATTTCATTTCTCAGAAGTGGGATTGCTAGATCCTATGATAGGTATATTTTTAAATTTTTAAGCTTTTATTTAGTTATTTGACAGAGAGACAGCGAGAGAGGGAAGACAAGCAGGCAGAGTGGGAGAGGGAGAAGCAGGCTTCCTGCTGAGCAGGCAGCCCCATACAGGACTTGATTCCATGACCCTGGGATCATGACCTGAGCTGAATGCAGACAGTTAACCATCTGAGTCACCCAGGTGCCCCTATTTTTAATTTTTTTGAGGAACCTTCCTACTGTTTTTTATGGTGGTTGCACCAAGTTGCATTTCCACCAAAGGTGAGGAAGGGTTCACTTTTCTCCACATACTTGCCAGTATTTGTTATCTCTTTTTAATAATAGCCATTCTAACAGAAGTGAGATGATATATATGGTGTGGAATTTAACACTAACTTTAGATGAAACTAAGAGAATTTAATTCTTTTCAAACCCATAGAATCTCTCAGGAAGAGGAGCTTTCCTATGTTAATCAATAAATTAAAAGCATCAAGGAAAATTTATGCCCAGGGCTGGTTTTCTCCCCAGCTCATTTAGGCTTTCAATTAACTCTTAAATGTGGGAAACACTGTATATCAACTTTCAGTCTGGTGACAATGAAGATAAGAGGAGGAAAAAAATATAAAGACTTACCTGTATTACCTAGCAGTATTGTTTTAAGCAATAGACTAATTTCTATTTCAAAGTAAAATGATCACACAAGCTCAGCATAGCCTTAGGCAATACAGGAGAGGTGAGAAAGCACTGAACTCGATGCCAAAGATGAAATCTCATGAGGAGAACAGGTAAAAATGTGGCAGAAGGAGTAATATTTTGGGCCTAGGAATGACTAGGATGTTTCCAAGAGGCTACCTACTCCCTGAACAAGGATTGTGTGAATTGTGTTTCCTGGATATACAGCACCTGCAATGTAGATGTTTAGGCATTTTGGAGAAGTTGAATTGATTATTTATTTCATTCCAGGTCAATGTATATATTTCTCAATAAATAGAATATCTCCAAAATTAACAAAGGAAAGTTCCAGAAAATGTGGCACTTCCTAAGCCAGGGTCTCCTTTGTGAATGAGAAGGTGTATTTTTACTTCTGTCCTCTCTTATTCATGCAATGGGCAGACACAAGACTAAACCAGATAATTTTTATTCTCTGAAAAATCAAGTAGAGCTGGTTGAAGCTATTGGCCTTTGGAACATCTTCAGGGCTTTGATGTCCTCTAATCCAACTTGTGAGGGACAGAAGAGCTCTTGTCTCTCCAAGGTCAGAGAGGTATCCTACTCTAGGCTTTAAGTAACAGTTAGATGCACAAAACTTTCCAGAAATTCCCCATGAAGCTATATTTGGAAGTAGGAATTTCCTTTTTAATTCTCATTGATTTAAGAAATGGTTTATGTAGAAACCAATTAGAATTTTTACCTAAATATTTCAATAATCTAGCACTGTGCATCTGACTTAGGATAACCCTTGAAAATCACTGCATATGTCCATATAAGTACATAGATCACATACACATGAACATAAGATTTTCAGGGTGTGACCCAAGGAAATATACAGTTATACTTGGTGATGGAAAATTTTGGTTTCTGATATTTAAATCTATAGAATAATTTCCATCTTGCTAGATTTGAGTAGAGAAATTTTACAAGAATGATGCAAAGTTACTTTAGAAAAAACACACACTTCCTTAGAAAGACCATCAACCAAAAGATAACCAAAGGTCGCTTATCAACAAGGAACAGGTAATTGTTCAAATTTTTTGATCTTTTGAAATGTCATAGGAATAGCTAATTATTACATAAAATTTATTACCAGTTTTAAATATGTGAGGGTTGCTAGAATTAAACAGTCTTAGAGTGTCAAAATCTCCATTTGGATGGGATGCCTGGATGGCTCAGTTAGTTGAGGGTTTGACTTTGGCTCAGGTCATAATCTCAGGGTCCTGGGATTGAGCCCTGTGTGGAGCTCCACACTTGGCGGGGAGTCTGCTTGTCTCTCTTTGCCTATTCCCCCACTGTGATCTCTCTCTCTCATTCTCAAATAAACAAATACAATTAGATCTCCCTTTGGAATGAATAAAATTGCCACTAAAAAGGTTGAGGTACTTCCTTAGCTGTTATTTGTCAAACCCTGGGTATAGAGGATGACATCCTTCTGTTGTCAGATGCCTACAATTCCTGTTCAAAAATATTCAGTGATTGCATATTTGCTAGCAAATAACCCTTCCCCCAGTGTTACTTGACAAAAATCATAATCATTTTAAGGTTCTTTCTTGAATGTCACCTCTTCATGAAGACTTTTCTGAATCTTTTCAAATGAGTATAATCTCTCCTTCCTCTGACTCTACCAACTGCCCTACTCTTCACGTTGTTAGATTTATTTAATCTGTTCATTTGTCACAATATTTTGTGGCAAATTTCCTTGAGGTTACAGAGTTTCTTCTTCAGCTTTGTATTGTCTATCTCCTTAGCCCAATATTAGATAGATGAGGTAGATAGAAAGATAATAGATAGTTAATGTTTGAATATTTTATTTTCAATTGAAATTATATAGAGGAGAAGCAGGCAGACAAAAAGGGATTTAAGAGAAGACACGCTGTGGCCAAAAAAATCATCATCATCATCATCATCATCATCATCAATATACTAATGGTCTGTAATTGAAAGTATTATGCCAGTCCATGTGGGAACTAGGTCATTTTTTGGTCAACACATGCTTTTTACTCTTGTCACAATAGCTTGATTATTATATTTTGATCTTAATTCATGTGACTTATACTGCTGTGTCCTAGAATGATCATGTCTCAATCTGACAAGAGGAGGAAAAGTTTAGGAGTTTATTTATGGAGTCCATCTTATTTTAGGTTTAGGATCACCTCACCCCTGAACTTTTAAGAATTTTTTTAAAAGATTTTATTTATTTATTTGAGAGAGAGAGAGAGTGAGCGAGTGCAAGTGTGCAAGAGCAGGAGGGTGGGTCAGAGGGAGAAGCAGACTCCCTGCTAAGCAGCGAGCCTCATACCGGGCTCCATCCCAGAACCCCAAGATCATGACCTGAGCAGAATGCAGATGCTTAACTGACTGAGCAACCCAGGTACCCCAGCCCTGAACTTTTAATCAACTATTTAGTTCATCTCAATCTTTGGCATTTGTATACTTTCAACCTCTGAAAGTAATGTTCCTTCTCACTTTGGATCCCATTTTAGGACCTGCAGTTCTGAGAGTATTGGATCCCAAATCCCTCTTGGCTCTCTCAGTAACTCATAACCCTGGCATGATCTTTGTAAGATTCTTCTTAGGTTTTTTTATTAGATTAAAGAGACAGGTAGGTGGGAGGATAGTACAGAAGAAAATACATTTGATTGCCTTTAAGTGTTACCTAAATTCATGTGATTCTGGGGGCACCTGACTGCCTCAGTCAGGGGAGCACATGACTCTTGATCTTGAAGTTGTGAGTTTGGGCCCCACATTGGGTGTAGAAACTACTTAAAAATAAAATCTTAAAAAAAATTTATGTGATTATTGTCATGCTGTCTTTGTCCTTAATTTTGCCTGATCATTGTTGCTATGCCAAGTGGTCCTGAAATAATCTTAGGGCCCCTTCTGCATCTGTAATGATCTCCATAGATCAAATTCAGTCCAGAAGATTCGAAGCTTGGGGTTTCTATCTTCTTGATTCCTAATTGACTATAACTTCCAATATTCATAAGTAGAAATTCATAATCAAGTTATAAGCAATTAATTGATTCAATCTGGAGGACAGAATTTATTTCCGTGGAATTTCAAAATCAAAGGAGATGAAATTTCAAAAAGCAGTATTTTGATCCTCAAAAATCCTCTGATTTTATATGCCCTTAAAGGTATATAGAAACTTGAGATATTCTCTGATGATCTATATCATAGATTTTAGGAAATAAAGATATGAGTAAAAATAAATTGGCAAGAAAGTAAATTAGGTATTTAAGAAACTTGACTATGCATGGTAAAAATGATGATGTCCTTAATGTTATTTTATTCGAATAAACAGAATAAGTTAATTTTGGAATAATACTATTTTTATAACTTCTAAAGCAAATTACAAAATTAATTATACCCTCAGGGTACGTGGGTGGCTCAGTCAGTTAAGCATCTGCCTTTGGTTCAGGTCATGATCCCAGGGTACTAGGATCCAGCCTGGGGTCCAGCTCCTTTCTCAGTGGGGAGTCTACTTCTCTCTCTCCCTCTGGTCATCTCTCTCCCCTCACACATGCTCTGTCAAATAAATAATATCTTAAAAATGTTAATTATACCCTATAAAGTAAATTTCTTTATAATAAATCTTTTATTAAAAAATGGATCGAGTCCCACATCGGGCTCCTTGCTCCTCAGGGAGCCTGCTTCTCCCTCTGCCTCCATCTGCCAGTGCTTACTCTCTCTCTCTCTCTCTGACAAATAAATAAATAAATAAAATCTTTAAAAAAAAAAAAAAATGACACCCTAGTATCACAGTTATAAATATTAAAGCTCAGATTTGAAGTATAATATTATATTCTTTCTACCATCATCAAAGATGGATTACGTAACTCTAAGGAAAAAAACTCAAACACTTGTTGGTGTATGTTTGTGTGTGGGCATATGTGTGACAGAGAAGGGGAGAAGAGGAGAAGGAGAGAAATCCCAAGAAGCTTGAGTTTACATTTGGTTGTCTATGTTAGATTACCTTCACACTAATTATTTGTGTAGATCTGAAAGTCCTTTCCAAATTACATATAAGGATATTTTTAAATTTTGTTGGCTGCTACTGCAAAGTCATAAATATATTTATAATTACTTTCAGAGCATTTAAGAATTTAGAGTTCTTGGCAAATTTTGGTATAGATCCTCTTAGAATAGGTGGACCAGCCAGAATTTTTGTGACATTAATATTTAGTTCAAGGGAATTTTACCAAGATCCAGGTTAGAAAATTCCAAACCAAATTAATGGTGTGCAGAGACGATCATGGAACAAAGAAAGAAATCTATTTGAATAAGAGAGTAGAAGTAGTAATTGGACCTGAAAATAACAGCCTAGCAAACAACTACTAAGATTGTATTACAAAGACAAAATCAGCAATAAAAGAAAACAAACGGGCATCTGGGTGGCTCAGTTGTTGGGTGTCTGACTCTTTGATTTTTGGCTCAGGTCTTGATCTCAGGGTCATGAGATTGAGTCCTGTATTGGGCTCCACACTTGGTGGGGAGTCTGCTTGAGATTCTCTCTCTCCCTTTCCTCCTCCAACCCCTTGTGCTCTCTCTCTCTCTCTCCCCCATCTCTCCCTCTGAAATAAATAAATGAATTGAGAAAGAAAGGAAGAAAGAAGGAAAGAAGGAAAGAAAGAAAGAAAGAAAAGACAAAGCCTGGTGATTAATCATGGTCAAGTATGATAATGGTCATGAATCCGCATAATCAGCAGCAAAGGTAGCCAGAAAGAGGTGAGTGGGAGGCTAAAGTAAGTTGTTGCATGTTGTGGGTTACTTCAATCTCCTTCCTTCTTCCTTTTCCCCCCTCCTTCCCTGCCTGACTTTCTTCCACTCTCTCTCTCTCCCTTCTTATCTTCTCTCCTTTTTAAGTCTCCTACCCTCTTTCCCTTCCTTTTAGAAGAATAACCTAGAAGCACCTAAGTGGCTCAGTCAGTTAAACATGTGACTCTTGGTTTCAGCTCAGGTTGTGATCTTTGGGATTGTGAGGATGAGCTCCATGTTAGGCTCTGTGCTCAGTGGGGAGTCTGCTTAAACATTCTCTTCCTCTACTTCTCCCCTCTCTTGCTCTCTCTCTCAATAAATGAATCTAAAAAAAAAAGAAAAAATAACTTCTACTATGTGCACCATGCTAAGCACTTATTGTATTAATGAATAAGATGTATTTCCTGCCTAAACAGAGCTCTTAGTTCTTTGATCTAATACTGAACACATGGCTTGTGTTGTAAAGAGTTACGTGTTTATGGGCAGAAACCCACCCCTGACCTTCAAACTGAAATGACTGTTTTAACTGATGTAATGCTTGTAGCTCATGATGTTATACAGTAGAATTCACATGTAATAGTGGAGCTGAGAGACTTTGATAATGGCTATATGTAGACTTGGTGATCAAATAAGAGAAATTCATAATGAACTTTTAAGTAAGGGTACATGATTTTCTTGTAGTGTAGCTGAATCCTTTCTACTATAAGAAACATTAGGGTGAAATTTTATGGAATTACATAAAACATATTGAACTACTATTATAATATGAAGTATAATATCAAATCCATACTTGGATAGCATACATGCTTAGGCTTAAAATCATTGTATTTCAAGTTGAACTTCATGACAGCTGAATAAGGGATAGGATATTGCTTTTTTTTTTTTTCAAGATTTTATTTATTTATTTGACAGACAGAGATCACAAGCAGGCAGGCAGGAAGAGAGAGAGGAAGGGAAGCAGGCTCCCTGTCGAGCAGATAGCCTGATGTGGGGCCTGAGATGGGATCATGATCTGAGCTGAAGGCAGAGGCTTTAACTCACTGAGCCACCCAGGTGCCCCAGGATATTGCATTTAATGAGCTAATTCCTTCCCAGTTTTGGGACTGATGAAAGGTCAGTCCTTTCAGATTGTCCAGCACACACTTGTATGAAACCCTTATAAATCATCCCCATGTTCAAAAGCAAAGCAACTATAACACAACTCTGTGTATCAAACTGAAAGTGCTTTCCAGAATAGGGGAGAGAAGAAGAAATGTTCATAGTGACAATATGCTAAGTGCATGATGAAATAGAAAATTTACCCTGGTAGTTTCTCATTGGACAAGGTATGGATAAAATAGAAAGTTATTCCCTACAGGATATCAAACCACATAGAACACTTCTCATTTGGATGGAGAGATCTGTGCCATCTGTTCAGTGCTGGTATCCTTCCTTTTGCTTTATCCCCAGATTTCAGAAAATGTATACTGTGTACAGCATGGCTGTAATAGATCAGGTTTAGAGAGGGGTTGTCTGAGCATTAGAACATTTCTGAAAGTTGTTTGAAGAGATTGCAATATAGCAAGTGTCACACCTGAAACCTATATAGAATCAGGGAGTAGGTAGTTGGTTTCGGTGAGTGACCAGAACTTAGAATCCACCTCCCAGCCTCAAAGGAGATTCAGAGATGTGTTTCTAACAAAAATGTAGTTAAAGGGGGATGGCAACGGGAGTATAAATTGCTACCATCTTTTTGAATGAAAAGTTATTATTAAACACTGGCTAGCATTAATTAGTACTTTCTATATGCCAGAAACTATGCTAAGTTATTTATATATAATTTTATTACTATGTGTCAGGAGTCTTAAAAGTGTTAATTTTCTTGACCTGGTATTTTTACATCGAGGAACTTATAATAATAATTAATGATCCATATAAAGCATTGTGCACTAGAATGTTTGCTACAACATTATACAGCATGGAATCTGAAACAAATGTCCAACAATGAAGAATGCTTAGGTAAAGTTACACGATGAGATAATATACATTCATTGAAACCATGTTTATAAAGAATATCTAATATAATTGGAAAATGGTCTCCATGCAGCATTAAGCAAAATTAAAGTAGGGTACAAAATAATATATATAAGATATCTTCTATGTTACAATAAACATGTATTTTTATAAAAAGGACTTATGGGGAATACACTGAAAAATTAGTTATGGTTTTATCTAGGTGATAGGAATTCTGAATGACTTTTGTAAATCTTTTAAAATTCATTTCTGTAGTTTGCAAATTTTCCACAAGTAATACATTAATTTATAATTAGAAAACTAAGCTTAGGAAATTTTCTGACAATATAATTCTTGGCTTCTCTGTAGTAAGATTCTCTTCACGTATCTCCCTGCCCAACTACCTTGTCAATGGGACTCCTTCTCATCTGATAATGTCTTTGAGGTAATTTTTGAATCTCAGGTTAGATCGATTTTCTTCTGGACTTTGAGTACTTAGTTTCCCTCCTCTTAAGAAACCACTCTCCATGGTATATTGTTGATGGTGGCACCTTCCTTTGGTGAAGGCCTCCTTTGGGTAAAAACTATCCCATTCTACCTTTAGTTACTCACTGACACCCTGGCTAGCTTCATGCTTTACTGATGGTACTCTGATAGGACTTCTGGGGATATAATGAGTGTCTTGAAAGGTACTTGAAATCTTGGGATACCAACAGGGGAAGTCTGGTGCTCCTCTGCCCTCAGAGGAGTGGTTGTACTTCTACACACCTACCAATCTATTTTGAAGACTTGGCTGGCAAAACAGCATATGAGAATGTTTTCATAAAAGTCCTTAAGTGTCCTAAGTAAATTAAGGATAAGAGACTTTCAGATTAAATGTCGGTGGCTGTTACAGATCTTGGAGCATTATGGGGACTCAAGAAATACATGACAAAGGAAGGAACATAGAGGAAGATAAAGGAGATAAAGGTAGCCTTTACTATAATAAATATTTTTATTAATAGGAAAAAATATTGTTTTTCAGAGATAGGATGTGGGGAAGACATATGAAGAAGGTAGGGAAATCATTCTAGGGCAGGAAAAGTTTAGGGACAGTGTCCTTTCTTGGGATAAATACCCTGGATTGATAAGGGACAATGTAGGCTGGTACTATATAAATGTACATAGAGATGTTTGCTATCAACTCTTCATTAAGAGGAATCATAAATTGTTTCTTCTAAAGATAGAAGCAAAATTACTTATGACTCAGACCTTCTATGGCTGATTGTAACAGGCTGAATGGTCACTGAAAGATAGCGATCCTAATCTCTGGAATTTGTAAATCTTACTTTATTTGAAAAAAGGGGTCTTTGTGGATGTGACTAAGTTAAGGATCTTGAGATGGAGAGATTTCCCTAAATTATCCAATGGGCCCAAAAATACCATCACAAAAGTCCTTATAGCTTTACAAGAGAGAGGCAGAAGGAAACTGTATACAGACACACCTAAAAGACAGGCAAAAGAGGAGGTAATGTGAGCCTGGAGGCAGAGATTGGAGTGATGCCATCACAATCCAAGAAAATGTTTAGAGCCGCCAGAAGGTGGAAGAGACAATGAACCCCCCCCCCCCCCACCCCGCCCCAGGCTTTGGAGAGAACATAGTTCTGCTGACCTCCTGATTTCAGACTTGTGGCCTTCAGAACTGTGAGGGAATATAGTTCTGTTGTTTTAGACCACTAAATGTGAGGTAATTTGTTGCACCCCTGGATATGTAAAATAATTCTTATATTGGAGAACAGCCTCATTATAAGTGGTTGGTGAGGTATGGGATTCTAAATGTTGTGCTTGTGATATAGTTAAAAGTAAAATCGGTTCTAAAGAGCAGGTAGGCAGTGGGGGTAAGTATCTAGGAGTAGAATGGCAGCAATGACATCAGCTCTTGCAGAGAACTGGAGAGTGACAGGAGGGAGAATAAGTAGGAAAGGGTCTCCTTTTTTTTTTTTTTTTTTTTTTTTTCTTAAAGAAAAGCTGACTGCCCCGTGCAGCGCCTCATTTGGATGTGTCTGGAGTCTTGGAAGCTTGACTACCCTACGTTCTCCTACAAATGGACCTTGAGAGCTTGTTTGGAGGTTCTAGCAGGGGAGCGCAGCTACTCGTATACCCTTGACCGAAGAACGGTCCTCTCCTCTATCCGGGAAGGTCGTCCTCTTCGACCGAGCGCGCAGCTTCGGGAGGGACGCACATGGAGCGGTGAGGGAGGAAGGGGACACCCGCCTAGCCAGCCAGATCAGCCGAATCAACCCTGGCGATCAATGGGGTGACAGATGTCGCAGCCAGATCGCCCTCACATCCAAGGGTCTCCTTTTTGAGTGCCCCAGTCTCTCCTGACTTGAAACATTAAATCTAACCACCTAGGTGAGCTGAAATTGCTCTAGTTACAATACCAGGGGATGGAAACAGAACCCTGATACTCTGTGGGTTATTTACCCAAATCCTGAATTATTTTGTAAAATTTCGTAGCTGGGTAAATAGAAATTATGTTATCATTTATCACCATGGGAGCCAATGGAAGGAAGGTTGCCAGACTCATCTTTCTGGACTTGCAGAATAATCATTTTTAAGAAAATGGTTTAAATTACTTGTTTAAAAACAAAACAAAACAAAGAGAACTGTGGCTTCAAAGCTCAAACCTGATCCACTCCAAAGCATTCTTTCCTCAAAACTACCTTGTGGCTGCCAGACCTAGTAAATTTACATTTGACAGACAAATAGAAAAGTTTTCCTTGTTATACAAAGGCAACATTATAATCCAGCTCCACTGATGCAGAGAGATGTGGGACAGATGAAGATAACTCAGGGAATCCACCTGCAGCCATGGTCTCAGGGAGCCTCCCTCAGTCAGTTGAAATCCCAAACGCTTATCACAAAAGCGAGAGAAATTTGATAAGGACCTGGCAGTTGTGACCAGACTTACCCTTGCTAGAACAAGAAAGTGATAGGCAGAGATTGACAAACTCTTAAAACGATCAAAAGAGTAAATGCAAAGGTTTTCTTTTCAGAGGTTCAAGTCACACTGAGTTTGGTCAGATAGTGTGAGGGGCCCAGTTAAGTCACTTGTTAGAGTATGTAAAATAAGTTGGGAAAGAAAGGACAAGATTGAAAAGAATGGAGTATTTATTTACTGAAAAGACCAATGAAATCAATCCCCTCTGAGTGTAAAAGGAAGGGAGGGTACTCTCCTAGGTATTCAAAATGTGTGGACTCAGGATTATTTTTAGAAGGTACTTAGTGGATATTTGCCATGGTGTGCACTGAAGGTAATAGAATTATGTCAACTATCACAAAATAATGGTTAAGAAATCAATATTAATGTTTGTTAATGAAAGTCTAATACATATCATTATTTAGAAATAAGGCAGCAAGAGCTGTAATCAAGGCATATAACATGGAGGGTGACAGTCCCAAGCTCCACTCCTTGAAGTCAGTTTGGTATACAAAATTCTAGAAGTTAGAGTTGATAAATTTGAAAATGTCATCCAGCCTATCCCCTTATTTTATACTGGAAGAAAATGAGGCAGAAACAAAGCTACTGAGTTGTTGAAGTTTGCCAAGCTAATTAGGGAATGATCTTGGTTTGCTCATATGTCACCTAAAGATACAAATGCTTTTTATTCAGCTGATTTTTCTCTTGAGCTACCAGGACACACATCCTAGATATTCTAAACCTCCTACTAGGTTGACTCAAGCAAAGCAAAGAAAGAAATTTTTAAAAAACAAAACAAAACAAGACAAAAAAGCTCAGGACAGCTGAAGAGAGCTTCCTAAAGTAATGAAATGAAGAGGTATTTTGTGATTGAATCATCAGTCTCAGTAAGTTGAAGAGGGTTCCATTCTTATTTTCAAACTAGAGGAAAAACATATATGCCAATCTCCAGAACTTTCTTTGTTTGATGCAGAAGTATATTTTTAGCTTTTTTTCGAGGAAATCAGCCTCCGGTCTCTGCATCATTTTGGCTGGTTTCTACATCCTGCTAATCTATCTTCTGCAGCTTCCCCAAAGGTGCTTATTTTATGGCAAATAATGTGAAAGAATTTTTGAATTTTCTCTGAGATATCAAAAATTTTACTAAGTGCTGATGCTTTTTCCTCAAAAATAATTCTCATGAATGTTCCTTTCTCTATTTCTATATCTTATAAAAACCATATTTAATACTTAACCTTTCCTAGGGAGATTGTTTTCAGTACTCTGAAAATCAGTCCCAGAAAACTGATTAAATCATTTACATATTCTTAGTCTGCACCAAAATCCCTTTCTCTCTTAAATGAGTTTCCACTTTTTTCATGATTTTATGATTTTTCAGTCTTTCTTAATAGTAGAGCAGAAATAATGGTCTACATAGCTTTCCTCCTTAAAGTGCCTATTAGAGTTTTCAAAATGCCCAAGGAATTATTTATGAATGATATTCTAAATATCGGTGTATTCGCAGTGTGAATACATGTTTGTTTATAGATGTATATAAGCAATGATAAATATGAAATTCACACATATTTGAATAGGGAAGAAGCTTAGACTTTGAGCCATATTCATTTGGGATCAAATGTTGGCTCTTCCACTTGCTAGCTGTGTGATCTTGGGCAGTCACTAAGCTCCTGCAGCTTACTCATTTAAACATGAAGATAATAATGACTATTTGGAAGCGTTGTTCCAGAATTAAATATGTTAAAGAAATAAAGGGTATGATACAATGTCTGGTATCTGGTGGGTGTCAGCAAACGGAGATTAGCATTATTTTCTCATAAGTCATGTTACATTTTCAAGAAATTAAGCAATATTACCTGAAAATATCCAGGCAATTTTCTCTACCATTATCTGTCCTTTAGAAAATGCTCCTGCTTTGAAGATCATTCGTAGATCATAGCTTATGCAGTCATTCTTGAACTTAAGTTTTCTCCTCTGCTCCCCTCTAACAAAAATAGGTGTTCTGCTATCACTTGCTGGCCCTTCTACTTGTTCATGCATTGTTTCAGATGGACTGTAACGTGTTCTAGAACCATCAGAGGGATTCTGCCCTCGGCAATTGCCTTAGAATCAACTTCTCCCACAATTGGTTGTCACTTGTAACATGTTATCAGTTGGCCAAAGTGCTCAGTGGAACATAGATTAGGTTGTCATGCCTCTGGTGTGCCTGAGGTTCAGAACTTTTTACTGGACACATTCTCTTGTCACTTGATGCTAAGAGGAACATGTCAATAGTAAAACTTATCTGGAAGTTGAATATGATGTTACTGATAGAGTTAGGTGTCACATTATATAGTAGGCAGTAGTGTTGCCTACTATAATAGAACATTGTTTGACTTTGTGCCAAAAGCACATTGGGTTCACTATAACTGTCTAGCTCTTCACATGTCAGTATGTCATTTGCTAGCATGCTAAAAATGTAGCAAGTGGCCAGGATTATTTTTAGTTGGAAAAGCTTCATTTACTTCTTATAGGCTAAATAGATCTTTAATGAATAACTTCTGTAATTTAACCTTGTTTTTAACAGATGAAAAGGGAATAAATATTCAGTGATTTGAATGATGGGTTCTCTGTAACAGTGAAATATTTAAATGCTCTTACCAGGAGCATTAATGGACCATAACATTTCTTTTTACAACAACAAGTATTTTCTATTAAGTGAGAGTGATCTTTTTTAAGCTGAACATAAAATCACAAACACAGAGAGCTACATTTTGAACTTTTTCTTACTTTGAAGTGAGCTTTTACTCAGGTTGCTCACGGAGATGTTTTCCTTAACTGGTGCATGCATGAAGATCTCTTCTAAATCAGCATTAGTTTTGTGATTAACTTCGAAACAAAACCCTAAATTTTAGTCACTGGTATGAAATGTTTCTTGGAGCAGGAAACTGGAATTTGCTTTCCTCTAGCACTAACTCATTCATCATTTAGTGCCCTCTGATATTAAATGTCATATTTTCAATAATCTAAAATGATGCATGATTTACAAAATTATTTTTTATTTCAATTCTATTGTTATAACACTAGGTACAGTAGGCTGAATATAGTAACATAAGCTCACTGGTAAAAAGTTTGATGAGATTAATTGAAACCAAAGTGAGATCTGCCTGTGGAGTTTTTCCTGATTTAGAGTAAGAACCCAAGTGATGGTTCATTCAATTCAAGCTTTGAGTTTATGCTCTGTGGTGAACTACTTTTCCTCTAATTCCTATAAAAAAAAGTATAACCAAAATAAAATGTTTTTGAATAACTCCTTATAGTAAATTAAGAATAGCCCTTCTATTTCCCATAAAAGTAGCCCTTTTAGTAGATCATTATGTAGCAAAAACCCTGATCTATGGCTTCACCAGAAGGGTGATTTTGTTGTTTATTTCTTTGTGTTTTTACTTTCTAAAGGGTTAATTCTTCATCATTTTTTTTGGACATACCAAAGTTGTAGTATTTTCCTGTATTATAGATTTCGGCCAGAAAATCAGAATTCTCTCTAGAGATTCGAACAGGTAGGGGTTTGTCCCAGGAATTACAGGCATAACCATTGTTAGGGCTGGCTAGTGAAAGTAAGGGAAGCCAACCTGCTGGTCTGTGTGACCAGTAGACCTAGAGAGGATTCTCAAGAGTTCATTTGGATGTTACTATGAATTTTAAGACTCTCCAAAACATGACTACTAATGTTTCTGTTACCTGAGGTGCCCAAAGTGGATGATTTGGAAGTCCTCACTAAGTCTCATGTTGTCTGCTCATCTTTTTAAAATTGTTGTCCGAAAAGAATGCTACTTTCTTTTCTGCTCCTTTCTGCATCTTAATGCTTGCTCACCATTTGCCGACAAACCTGGAACCATTCAGTTAAAGGGGGCCTGGGTCTGGGAAATGGAGTTTCAGGTTCTCCTCCTTTGAAGCACACTAGAAAATAAAATACTGTCTTAGATGGGGTTGCTATAACAAAAATACCATAGATTTGGTGACTCAAACTGCAAACATTGATTTCTCACTATTTGGGAGGCTGGGAAGTCCAAGAATAAGGTGCTGGCAGAACCAGTGTTTGGTGAGTGAGCTTTTCCTGGTTTACAGATAGATGGATCTCTGTGCTGTGTCCTTACATGACAGGGAGACAGGGAGATAGTTCTTATGTCTCTGACTCTTTTTACAAGGGCCCACTCTCATAACCTAATATAATTCTAATTATTTCCCAAAGACTGTATCTTCAAATACTATCGCATTGCAGATTAGGATTTCAACATATAAATTTCGGGTGGACACAAATGTTCAGTCCATAGCAAACAGGCACAGGAGAGATGTGAAGTTAAACATAAATCTGCTTTAGTTCATCCTTTGTCACCTCTGTATCCACTTATGCCCTTCTACCCATATGTCACCTTCAAAAATAACAGCTATCTGACCTCAGGTTTCCTCATGATACAGAGTAAATCTGCATTATATAGCCACATATGCATATGGCCATATACAACGCACTCTTTCTTCAAAAGGGTAGACTCCACAATTCCATGAATCACTGTATCTCTGGGTGATGTCCATTCTTTTTCAAACTTGGTTTGAATTTTCCTTTGATCTCTTGTATCTTTATTCTGAATTGTAAGGTTAATCTCTACTCTTGTACTTTATATTAGAGGAAGAGGAAGCCTGGAAAACAAACTGGTTGGTATACACAAATATATATATCATAAAGCAGAAAAGGAAATGAGCTTGCTTTCTATACACCTGATTTCTGCAAGTGAAAAAGAAGCCATAACTGGTATTTATAATTTTCTTCTCTCACTATCCATTCCATTTGCCTTCAGGAAGCTCCTTAGCTGGCCATGGTTCTTTACCTGATGTGGGGATACAACACTTCCTTTTCAAAGGACTGGAGTACTTAGTGGCCCTGTTTATTTGGGTTACTCCATTCTTTTATTAACCATTTTCACTGGACCTATAAGTACTAAGATGCAACCCAAAGGATCCCTTGAATACTTGTTGCCTTCAGTATATAGCAACAACTCTATTTATCCTTGATAATCAGGATAGATCACTCCAGCTGGTACAGCAAATACTTCTTTGCCTATTGACTTAGTGGTGTGAAGAGTTCAAAGTGACAGAGGATAGTTTAAACTTTAAGTTCAGTGGAATCATTGTCAGGTCCACTAGAGCCAATAATGGCAAATGGGAAGAAAAGATTTTGTGATTGGGTCCCTAAGGATAACAGTGAGAGGAACCAACCACTCCCATTCCCACTTCTTAGTTCCTTGATTCATGTCTTCTAGTTATAAGAAAAATAGCACAATATCAGTTGCTGGTTCAAAACATACACAAAATCTTGCAGAATAGCACTTAGCTGGTCAAGTTATTATTAGCTGGTACACTAACTGGGTCTTTAACAGGGTATTCCACTGTCGTATCAGGTAAAGAAACTTGAAGTGATGTTGTACATGATAAGATCAATAGATTCCATGGTGTTGAACTTTTTCCCATTTTTTGCTGGCAAACACATTATTTGGTCCAAAGCAAAGTTTTGTGGGATTCAGGATAGAGAACCAGAATTCCATTAACCTTTGGATAGTGGTGCTTCAAAGAAGGGCAGATAGTAAAGACATAACCATATCTTTTGCATTTATTCCTATGAAACATGTTGCTTCCTCTTCCATGAAGAGGTAGAGTAGTCATCCTTGTTAGTTGATCCCCTTGCGTATGGTGTCATAAAGGAAATCAGCATCAGACTCAGCTTATAGCATGCTAGATATTTAGCAATAATAGTAGCCAGAATAGTCTTGTTGAAGGTAAGACCAAGTTTTTAAACCCATGCATAGCCTCTATCCCTCATGCTTGATTATTTTGCTCATGAGCCCATTGACAAGCTACAGTGGCTGGGGAAAGAGGGTGGCTAGTATCCACAGATACTATCCACAGATCCACAAACTTCACTATCAGTAAAGTGAAGAAAAATTATTCAGAATATTCTTCACAGTTGTTGCCTTTTTGTGAACACTTCCTTGAAATACAAATAATTTCACTCCTACCCATTCCCGGAACTTTACCACTTTTTATTCTGATCTTGCTATCAATCCATTATTTTGTTTCTTTCAAAGTGTAGAGCAGTGGAAAAAGTGTTATCCATTTCCCATGTTATAGATCTGTCATCTCAAGGAAAGTAAAAAATTGAATGCATTAATTTATATATAAAATTCATCCATTTTTGGAGAATATGGTATATAATTTGATGAATTTTAGCAGATGCGTACATTGTAACCTCCCCAAAACCCAAAATACAGAATTTTTCCTTCATTCAAAAATAACCTTGTGCCTCTTTACAATCAATAACTCCATTTATTCCTTTTCCCAAACAAATACTGATTTGCTTTCCAAATTAGTTTTGACTATTTATGAATTAGTTTTGACTATTCTAGAATTTCATATCAATGAAATCATGTGGTATGTAATATTTAGTGTCTGGTTTCATTTCTTCTGTAGTATTTCTGAAATCCATGCAAGTTGCTGCATGTATCAGTAGTTGGTTCTGTTTCACTGCTGAGTAATATTCCATTCTATGAATATATCTTATCTTCTTTTCCCATCATCTTGATGTTTTCTTTTTTTGAGATATTTATTTATTTATTTATTTATTTGACAGAGATCACAAGTAAGCAGAGAGGCAAGCGGGGGTGGGGGCAGAGCAGGCTCCCTGATGAACAGAGAGTCTGATGCAGGGCTCGATCCAGGACCCTGGGATCATGACCTGAGCCAAAGGCAGAGGCTTAACCAACTGAGCCACCCAGGCACCCCACCATGATGGATTTTTATAAGCATTTTCTATTAATTCTAATGGGTAAATGCTTATGAATGGAATTAATGATTCAAATGTCAAGTGCATATTTCACCTTATAAGAAACTGTCAAAATATTTTCCAAATGGTTGTAGAATTTTCATTCCTACCAGCAATATATGAGTGTTACATTGCTACATATTCTTGCCTGTACTATCTATTGTCTGACTTTTTAATTTTAGCAATTTCTATTGGGCATTGATTGGTTTTAAGTTGTATTTCCTAATAATTAGTGATTATTATATTATTTTTTAAGATTTTTATTTATTTTAGAGATAGAGTGTGAGCAGGGGTAGGAGCAGAGGGAGAGGGAGAATCAGACTCCATCCTGAGCATGGGAATTGACACAGGGCTGGATCATACAACTCTGAGAGCATGACCTGAGGTGAAATCAAGAGTCAGATGTTTAATCAACTGAGTACCCAGGCACCCTGATTAGTGATTTTTCAAATGCTTATTGGCAATTTATATATCTTGTTTTGTAAAGCATCAATTCAAATATTTTGTTCCTTTATAATTTTGTTATTTTTCTTATTATTGAATTGTAAGTCGCCTTTATATATTCTGAAAGCAGTCCTTTGTCAGATATGTGTATTTTGAATGTTTTCTCCTAGGCTATGGCTTACTTTTTTATTTTTTGTAAAGGTCTCCCCAAAGGCAGTCATCTTTAATCTTTTTTTTTTTTAAAGATTTTTTAAAAAAAGATTTTATTTATTATTTATTTGACAGACAGAGATCACAAGTAGACAGAGAGGCAGGCAGAGAAAGGGGAGGAGGGGAAGCAGGCTCCCCGGTGAACAGAGAGCCCGATGTGGGGCTCGATCCCAGGACCCTGGGATCATGACCTGAGCCGAAGGCAGAGGCTTTAACCCACTGAGCCACCCAGGTGCCCCAGTCATCTTTAATCTTGATGAAGTACAAATACCAATTTTTTTATGGTCTAGCTTTTATGTACCAACTAAAAATAGTACATAGAAATGGTAAAAATAGTACTCCAAGTTCACAGAGACTTTCTCATGTTTCATCCAATATTTTTATAGTCTTAACTTTTACAGTTAGGGCCATGATCTATTTCAAGTTAATTTTTATATATGGTTTGAGGTAAGGGTTGAGGCTTATTTGTACATTGTAGTGTTCATCTCCAGTTTAGTTTAGATATTTTTCATATTACCCATGTCTCTGTTTAAAATGTTCAGTCTTTCCTATGGTTATGAACATGTGGGTCATATTACAACACATAATTGTGGTAACTGTTTTAATGTCCTTGTTTATAAATTCTGTCATCTTTATAATTTTGAGTGAGTTTTGATATTTTTCTCCTCATTACTAGTCTTATTTTTCTGTTCTTTTTATTTTTGGAGAACAGATTTTATGAATTTTACTGTGTTGAATGCTGGACATTTTTATATTACCATAAAAGTTTTTGAGCTTTGTTCTAAGACACATTAAGTTATGTGGAAACAAATTGGTACTTTTAGGTCTTGAGTTTAATCTTTGGTAGGTGGGATAAGAGCAGCTGATTTTGTCACACTGCTAAGGGAAAACCATTATGGGTATTCTGCCCAATGCCCTATTTTCCACTGTCGCTTATGAGAGGATTATTCCTGACCGTGTGAGAACCTAGTGACTTTCCCCCTCAAATCCTTGTGGGTTGTTCTGTTTCCTCACACATTTGTACTCACCAGGACTCGCCCAAGGACTTGAGGGAAGGGAGATCCTCTGAAGATACTGAATATCTCTCTGGGTGCAACGGTCTCCACTCTGGCACCCTGACCAGCAAAATGTAGCTTTCTCCAAAGAGAACTGAGGAATTTATCAAGGATTTGAATATACTTGTTTTGAAATTATGGGAGATGAAATGCTGTTGTGCCTATCCAGTCAGTTTTAGGGCACCATTTCTTATGCAGGGGAGAAAGTTCTTGTTGGCTGACTAGAAGTTCTCTCCCTTGGGGATAGTGCTAGAAACCCCCTGTGACTCTGGTCCTCAGTCTCCTTTGCCTTTGCTGCATGCAGACATACTTTGGTTGATAAACCCTCTTCCTTTAGTGATAATTTTATAGCTCTCTTTGTCTTAGTCACATTGCAATCTTGTTAAGTAGATATCTGACTTGGAGTTTCCAGAACTCTTTACATACATATACTGATAGTCACATGAGTCATCACCATAAATGAGTAATTCAGTAGTTATGTGTTGGTTTTTAACAGTTTTCCTTTCAGAGATTAATTCCATTGTAAAGACTGTGACTACAATTATTGTGAATTAAGAATCTGGGAACATATTCCCGATTAAAAAAAAACAAAACTTTGCTAGGGCCGTCTATCTAATTTGTATGAACTCCTTTATGATCTAGATTTTTTGGGGGGAGGTATCACTTATTTGTTAACATTTTGTGGTTTGCTGTTTCCCTTTTTGTTTCAATTATATTTCATTATTTACAAAATTTAAATTCTTATACAGTGAAAGTTATTAATCTTTACATTTATATCATTCCTTCCCTCATTTCAATGCATATGAATGAATTAATCTCTAATCCAGAGACCCGATAATCATTAAATACTATTTTCTGCTAGATTGGCAGACATTTTAGAGTGCTCTCTCATCTAGCATATTTCCCTCTATAATGAGGCCAGTTCCTTCCTTCCTGGTTGTCCCCACCACCCCACCATTTGGATAATCTGTAACATCATTGGGATGGGTCCATGAGAGTCATATTGGCACAATATGGTTCTTTTTTTTGTTGTTGATGGTATATTATAACACAGGGGCCACCTGACCCAAGGCAATCTAATTGGCATTATTTTCCTGGGATTTTAAATATGCGCTCTAAAATTAAAATTGGAAACACGGGGAACCACTTGAATGGATATAATGTATTCCTAGGATGCTGCAAAATGGACATCTTTCTGCACTGTATCTTTGAGGCCTTTAGTGAAAAATGAATGGATGAAGTTAGTTCTTAGTGAGAAGCAAAGGAGAGAGGAGAAGAAAGGGAATTTTCTGGGGTTTTGATGTCTTCCCCTTTTCTATTTCATTTTTTCTCCATAGCCAACCTATATTTCTGTCCTTAGGCATTAATGAAATGTAGCTGTGTCTTTATAATAAATTCTCTTTCTCATTTGCTTGCTTTATCTAGCTTTATAGTGCTAATAACATGGGAGTTCCACTAATAAACTATTCAAACTTTTTTTCAGTAATTATTTTGATATAAGCTGTCAGATGTATTATCTTACATCCACCATAAGAGTAGAAGCTGTGCAAACTGTATGCCATCTTCTGGGCAGCTCGTGAAGGCAGTTTGCAGAGGAAGGACTAAGGTCAAGTTAGAGCCTGGTTATGAAGAAATCTATCAGATTCATAGTTTCTAAGAAAAAGAAGATTGTACTTGAGCCGAGTTAAAAAAACAAACCAACAAACAAACAAACACCACCCAAAACTTCTGTGTGGGTAGTTTAAGTACCAGGACCTTATAGCTGGAGAAGGGACAGGAGCAAAATGCAAGGGTAGTAAGAGAAGACTGGAAGTATCATTTAGTAAAATGAGGTAGTTCACACAGAATCAGTCTAGGATGCATCTCAAGGATACAGAGTTTAGTTAACCACTTATTTTTTTCAATGAGCAGCTTTGAATGCATAAGATATTGGCTATTTCACACAAACCAACAGATACCGCCCTTTCCTTACAGAGCTCATATTCTTGAGGGGATTGAAAAGGAAGATCTTAAATAATTAATTTCTTAGTTATTTACCTAATTGTTATTATGATGAGTGCTATTCAGAGAATCATTAAGAGAAGGAATTTGACTAGGGCGGCATGATATGAAATGATTTTTTGAGGAACTAAAATAAAGTGTTTTTTGTATATATTTTCTAAGCCAGATGCTAAAGTGCCAGACTTGTTCCAATGGGCCTGTGGATTAAAAAAAAAAAAAAAATGCTTTATAATTTCTTGTAACAAAAAAGTGGCAGAAATGTAAAAGTGTATGAGTATAAATTTCTGAATTCTTTTTTTGTGCCTTTGACATTAATTTTCTTCTTGAAATAAGTGTTAGTCTTGTGACATAAAATGCAGAGAATAATACACTTTATCTGGTTTTGTCAGAAGCAAGTAGTGAATGCAAAGACTTATCCTGCCTTAGAAATCTACCATTCTATGGCCAAAATCAGCAAGACAGGAAACAACGTGTGTTGGAGAGGATGTGGAGAAAGGGGAACCCTCCTACACTGTTGGTGGGAATGCAAGTTGGTGCAGCCACTCTGGAGAACAGTGGGGAGGTTCCTCAAGAAGTTAAAAATAGAGCTTCCCTATGACCCTGCAATTGCGCTACTGGGTATTTACCCCAAAGATACAG